>APFE031215223.1:309512-342471 GCA_000404065.3 Pinus taeda | reverse complement strand
TAGACTTGCGCCAAAAATAGCCTGCGGGCCCACTTAGTGAAGGCGACTCCTTTCCACTAAGCTCCATCATCTTGTTGCATTCTCAACAAGCATTTCTTGTTGCACACTTTTCAACATCCTTTTCTTTTGTTGTTTCTTGTTCCCTTTCCTCCTCCTCTTCACAATCTATGTAAAATAATTTCTTCTCAGCACACTTATGACCTTTAGTGTATTTGGTATCACAAATATAACAAAGTGCTTTTTCTCTTTTTTCTTCCAATTGTTTGGGTGTCAACCTTGTAGATTGTGGAAGGCTAGGGGAAACAACGCTTCCATCCTTATAGTCGTGAGTGGTAGGCTTCCTTGTTGCCATAATTTTTCTTTCCATTTTTCTTGCCAACCTAAATGCCTTCTCCAATGAGTCAGGTTCCCAAAGGCAAACCTCATGTTGGATTTTATCCTTTAAAGTCCCTATGAAGACATCAATCCTATGATCCTTTGGAATATATTTTACCCTTATATTCAATTTTTGTAAGTCCTCAATGTGCTCCATCATTGAACCCTTTTGTTTCAGGTTTATCAATTGGCTAAAACAAGTGTTGCTTTTTGTATCCTCATAATGTGCTATCATTTCTTCCATAAAAATTGCCCAAGTGACAAATTGTTTATGAGAGCAAAGCCATGGATACCATACAAACTAATTTGGTTCCAAATATAAAGTTGCAATGCATACCTTTTGTGTGTTTTGCACATTATGGAGATCAAAATATTGCTCCATCTGTAGTATCCATGTTATGAGATCCTTGCCATCGAACTTCCTCATATCGATCTTTGGAACATGGTGGGTCTTTAATCCAACATTAGATTCTATGAAATTATGATTAACATTTCTTTTGTTCTCATCATGAGTTTCCTTTACTACACTTTCACCATTAGTAAGCGTTTCTTGTAGCAACTTAGTCAAATCTATCTTCAAATCTTCCATCTTAGCATCCATGCCATTCATCTTAGCTTCCATGCCATCCATATTAGCTTGCACGCCATTCATATTAGCTTCCACGCCATTCATCTTAGCTTCCACGCCTTTCTTTAAACCATCATTCTTAGCTTCTTTTATCTTTTGTGAGAGTGAAATTTGTTGCACTTGGTCTCGTAATTTTGATATATCATGTTTCATTTCTTCCTGTTCTCCATGAGTCATGCTAGAGATTTCATGTTGCTTACTAGGTGTTTCCATTCTTTTTCTTTAGGGCATCAATTAATGATAATTATGCTTCACATATGCCCTTTGAAATTCAACCTATTTTTTCAACCCAAACTTATGCAAAATATTAAAAGGAAGACACACCTTTTTTCACTTTGTAGAAGCTCAATATTGAATATGTGGTATCTCTATAATTTCAGATCCCCAAGGTCTGAAATTTTTTCCTACAGTATCCCTCTAAGTCCTCTTTCCAATGCCACCAATCTAATCAAAATTGGATTATCCAAGAAAGAGTTATGCCCAATCTCCAGGGATGACCTGATTATATAATTTTTCAGTAGTTCAAACTTGTATGGCGTTCCACATGTCACTTTTTCGACCTTTAAATCTGAAAAAGATACATAGAAATCTACAATCCGTCCTCTTTCTGTAAATTCTTACAAAATTTCAATCTGATACTTAGAGAGAATGTTATGATGATGTTCCCAAGGTCACCTATTTGGAATGTAATTCAAGAGTCTGCAAAGACCCTAAGTTCCTTAGATCATATTGCCGTAAATATAGCGATACAAGATCAAAAATTTGGACCCGAGGTTCAAAACAATTTCACCTCAAATGGGTTTTTGTTTTAGCTTATGAAACTTTGTAGAAAAAAAGTTATAGCAAAAATTCCACAATGACCTGTTTGGAGCAACGAAATCCTAGAATCCCAAAGCTCTGATACTAAATGTTATGAAACAAGCTCACAAAAAGATAGAAAAGAAAGATCAACACCTTAGAAATTAGCGTATTCGAGGGGGAAACCTCCTTTACATTACACAAATGAATAATTCTTAGATAATACAAATGACAAAACCTCCTTTCTATATATAGGAGTCTAAGGGGTCACAATATAATCGAAGCCAACATAACAATAATAATATAAGGGCACAACAATAAAAATAGTTGGCTTCTATGGGGCACAATAATAACAATAAGGGAAATAATGAAAATAGTAATGGGGGAATCTAGTATTATAGGGACCTAACAAGATCAACATCACAGTGAATGAAGTTTTGACTTGGGTGATTAGGTATTTATAGCTACAGCCATACAAACAAATGTCTCTCAATAAATCTAAGGTTAATAAATTATCACCCAAGTAATATGGCCCATACAAGGTGTTGCTAAAGATTGCTACTATGGAATACAAATTGGAGTTCCATGCATCTTCCCGAGTACACCTGGTTTTCCATGTTTCATGCTTAAAAAAGGTTATAGGTGACAAGCTCTCAGTTCAAATCATATTGTCAAAACTTGAAGAAGAAGGAAAAATCATATTGGATCCTAAAGAAATCATGGAAATAAGAATCTGGCAACTACAGAATCAATCAATTTCAGAGTATCTCATTAAGTGGAAGAACATACTTGATGAATATTTCACATGGCGGGATGAGTATTTTATACAAAAGATTCCAAAACTACTCAAATGTTGAGGAAAACACTTTTTCAAAGGAGAGGGGCATGTTAGGTCCTTATAATACTAGTTTAGCCCCTATATTGTTATTGTTGTACCCCATAGAAGCCCACTATTGTTATTGTTCTGCCCTTACATTAGTATTGTTATGTAGGCCCTAATTATATTTTAACCCTTTAGGCTCCTATCTATACAAAGGAGGACTTGTTATTTGAATCATCGAAGAATTATTCATTTATGTGATCTAAAATGAGGTTCCCCTCTTGAAGTAGCTTATTTTCAAGGCATTTATCTATCTCTTCTTATGTTTTGTGATTTGGTTACATAACATTTGGTATCAGTGTTGTTGATCCTAGGGTTTTTCTACCTCAAACAGGCCATCGTGGAATTTTCACTATTACATTTTTTTGTGAAGCTTCATACCATAGAAATTTTACCATGTGGAGGCAAAATCTTGATGGACATCTAGTTAAAATTTTAAACCTTTTTTCCTATATTTTTGAAGATATGGTCCAAGGAATTTAGGGTTTCTGTATACTCCATAATTTAGTCTCAGAAAGGTGTCCTAGGAAAATCATAATAACTTTCTCTTTGAGCATAGGGTTTGGAATTTGTAGTAAGTGACTGAAACTTCATGGACTATAGTTTTTTAGTACGAGTTTCAAAGCTGAAGGTTAAAACAATGACAAATGGCAGCCCTATAAGTTCGTTATACTAAACCAATCCATAATCAGGTCATCATGGAAGATTTGACATAACTTTATCTTGAAGAATACAATCTCTGACTAACTTGTGGGGTTGGAAAGAAAAGACAGAGAGCTACCTTAGGACAAAATTCAAATCTTGGGAGGTTGAAATCACAAAGATACAATAGTTTCAACATTGAACATATCAACAAGCTCAAAATCAAGCTCTTAAAAATAAAAAGGTTGTGTATTTTTTTTAAATTGCATAAATTTTATTTGAAAAATAAGTTTGAAGTGATTTAAAGGGCATATTGAAGCATATATATCATTATTTTGTTCCAAAATGTCTCCCAAACAAAATAATACTACATCCATTAAGCCTTTGAAAAGCTCTAATATGATGCATGAAGAAGAGGAAGAAATACAACATAATATATCAAAATTATGTGACCAAGTGCAACAATTTTTTCTCTCACAAAGAGAAACCAAAGATCATATGGAAGAAATGAATGCCAAGATGGATGATTTAAAAGATGACATAAAAATGGACATGGAAGATTTGAAGGAATATTTGACAAAATTGCTACTAGAAGTGCTTCCTAGTGGTGACAAGGTATTCCAAGAAACCCATGATGAGAACAAAAGGAATGTGAATTGTGATTTTAGAGACTCCAACTTTGAGTGGAAGACCAACCACATTCCAAATATCAATATTAGGAAGTTTTATAGCAAAGTTTTGGTAACACAAAAACTATAGATGAAGCAATTCTTTGTGTTATCACTCAGGTTGTCCCTAAGCTCCTGAAGGGATACGGCCGAGGTAACCACAAACCAATCTTTGGGTTGCAGGTTCTAGCCCACCTGCAATCAAAGAGGGCTCTCTCTTAATGATTTAGCTTTGTTGATGATGATTTTAGGCTAGCTATTGGGTTCAGTGGGTTTTGTTGGTGTTTGGGTGGAAGATAGTTGTAAGGAGGATAATTCCAACCAGAGAGGCAAGGGATAGTGTGATAAGTTTCAAACCATTGGGCATGGAGTCATGGATTGAGGCTTGCTGTTGCATTTTCTTGGTCACAAGAGGATTATAGAGCAGGATAGCTACACGTGAAACAATACCAATTTTATGAAAAGATGGGATGAAAGTCAAAGATGAAAGGCAATTAAGAATATTTCATCAACTAACAGAGAAGGGAAATGAATGTATGGTTATCTAGGAGCAATTAAGAATTCCTAACTAATCATTCATATGTGAAAGAAATAGTGTAAACATGATCATTTAAGTATGCATATTCATAACTATTCCTAATGAAAACATATAGAAATCACAGAAATTGAGCATAGGGTCCTGCCAAGCAAATCCTAAACTATTCTTCTTTTTTGTAAATTCAGATGGTGAACACAGATGGTAAAACAAACATGAAGAAAAACTAAAATAGAGTTAAGGAACACTTATTGAGCCATGTAGTAGCACAGGAATTCCACAGTCACTCTTTGGCCAATTAGACACAGCAGGCAGTTCTCAGAATCCATGCATTTCAGCAGTCTTTGATTATAGAAATTATCACATTTACAGTGCGAGTCTCTACTCAAGCAAAATATCAAACTAACAAAGACCAACCAACCAACCCTTACTACATTTTTTAGGGTGGTATATATAGGTAAAATATCTAAAAGTATTTATTACAACTGACCTAAACAGGTCTGCAAGAAAAAAAAGCTTTCTACAACCTAACTTATGCTGGAATTAAATGCAAGTAAGTCTTTTTGGGCTGCGCCAGAGGCAGCTGGATCAAAAGTGAGTTGATGGGGTGTCCTCTGTGACTTGGTGCAGTGGTTCTGTAATAACTGTACATTGAGTTCTGGTCCACTGATCTGATGTGAGTTCTAATGTGAAGTCAATTGTGCCGGTGAGCTTTGAATGGTTCCTTAACTGCTTCCTAACTTTCAAGGTTTCTTTTTAATGCTTCATTCTCCTTGAGCCCTGAGAAGATCTCCGCTGATACACTTTGCCGCTACACTGATACTCTTTGACATGGTTTTTGGTTGCATATTTGCTCTGATATACTTTAACCTCTAAACCGGGTCTCTCTCTATCTTCTGATGCATTCAAAACTGCAAAATCGGGCTTTTTCGGCCATTTTTGGTGCAAAATTGGCCGAGGAATCAAAAGATCCCTTAAAGATTCTCCAATATGGCCTATTTCCCGTAGCGATGCGCGATTAGCGCTAATCGCGCATCGAAAACTGCCTCATAAATTCGATCTGGGGCTCCGAAGCTTGATTTTTGTGCTTGCGCGTTTCCTTTTTCAGCTGCTGACGTTAGCGGTACAGCGGATGACGTCAGCAGTGGGACCCCCCTGTACGGATGTGACATCAGCATGCTGACATCAGCAGGGTGATGTAGCAGTATGGCAGGGTAATGTGAGCCAGGCGCAGGCAGGAAGGGGTGAGGTGGAGGCGACGTGGCAGGGTGACGCAGCACTCCTGTTACGTGAGGGGAGGGCGGTTTTGGTATGCATCGAACCGCCTTTGGTACGGAGGTGGTTTTTGTGAGGGGCGGCCCGATGCAATGGGATGCCGCCAGCTGTCCCGGTGTACGTCGGTAAAACCGTCGGACATTGAGTGCTAACGAACACTCACAAGAGGGCGCCCGATATGCATAAGAGCCATCGGATCTGGGAGGGCTGATTCGACAGTGGTCGGGAGGAGAAGATGCACGGGGTTTAGTTAAGGTGCACGCACGATAAACTTTAATATTTGCGGCCGCGGGTGGGTTTCAAACTTTAGAAAATGGTGTAATGTGTTTGGCACGTTGGTTATTTATTAATCAACTATTAATAAATTCCAAAAATGAAATGCGTGGGGGTTTGTGAATGCATTTGAAGGGGGGGTTTTTGTGTTTTGGAAGGAGTCCAAACACCTCGGAGGGGAAATTTATGCAGAGATGAGGGTTCTTACTAAGGTCCAGGTGACATAGTAATTTCCAAGGAGATACTTATGGTTATGTTGCAACCAGAGGAAGGGGATATTTACATAGGGGAATTATTACCATAGTTCTGATAGGGGGAAGGGAAATAGATAGGGATTTACATAATAATGTCAGGAGTTAATATGAAAATGACAAGAAAGCACTAAGTTTCAGAGATCTTAGGCTTCAAAGGGGAGATAGAACTTTGCAAAGAAAATATGTACCCTCCTTGGATAAAGCAAATCTTTATCAAGGCAAATGATATGGAAAATGATGAAACTAAGAGATATCAAGCAGATCTTGACCTCTTTAGGGGAAGTTAATAAATGATTTAGGGAAGAGGAAGAAGGGGAAGTTAGTCATGCCTTGTTTGAAGTCCTTCAGATGGGAACTGCCTGCTAACTGTGATCTGGATAGATATAACACTTGAAAATGTGGAGTTGATCACAAATCACCATTCTGCAACCTCAAAATTACCTACTCAGCCTACTTACCTAACATTTTTTCTTCTTTTTGGTTTGGGTGCACTTAGACTTGTAAACCCAGCTTTTCAACTTTTTCTTTTTCTGTCCTACTATCTACAAACTACCCTTATTTCTTCCAAGGGCCCAGATTAAGCAGTTGGGCTCCTTTGATTCTCTGCCTATCTAAGAATCTGCCAAGATTAAGCTGTTTGGACAGATTATTTATTCTCTATATTCTAAAACAGGAAATTGAAACCTAGGGAGACTAAGATTAAGCTGTCTGGACCTCCCTTTAGCTGAAAATTCTACAAAAACGGAATAATTCTTCAAAATTGGAATGCAGAATTTGCACTCTGAGCAGCACACTCTCATGGCCTCTTTCCCTGGTGACTGTTAGCAAATATGGAGCATTGCAGGATGCAAAGTATGACATATTTGGCCTGTAAAAATGTCAATCATGAAATATGAGTAACCTGCTACAGCAGGAGGCTAACAGTGGCTCCACTTGGGGATGGCTTCTCCTCGTGAGAAGCCAAGAACAGCAGGTCAGACTGCCTTGATCTTTTGTTTTTGCTGTGCATTGAAAACTTCTTAGTGCTGACTATTTAGATTAATTTGAAATTTTGGACCACAAACAGCACTTTCCCTCAACTAATTTGCTGGTAAATTACGAAGCACTGCCTGCTTTCTTCTGCGTGCTTCAGCATCTGGACTGTTACAAAATAAAATAAAGTGCTGATATATACAAATATTTATGTACAGAAACTAACACCGCCTGTTCTTTCTTAATCAAAAAGGATCATGGTAATGTTTTAACATTCAGCCATTCACAGGGCCTTCTTTAGCTGTGCTGCCATCCAGGGATTTGAGAAAATATGTGTTATTGCCTTGCACAACATTGATAATGTATGGACCTTTCCACAAAAAATCGAATTTTGCATGTTTGCCTTTGTCCTCTCTTCGTGAATCCCACCTTAGAATTTTGCTGCTAACCCGGAAATCCTCTGGTTTAGCTTTCTTATCAAACATCTTTTTGAGTTTCTCTTGCAACATTTGAGCTCTGTCATACACTTGATCTCTGGTTTGTCGAAGGTGAATGGCTTGATTAACTCTTCTCTACATGTCATTTGGTTCAGCCTGAATCTCCTGCAACAGTTTGATAGTAGGAATGCCCAAAGATGAAGGAAATCTGGCGTCCATGCCATATACTAGCTCATAAGGGCTCATCCCAATGGATTTCTTGGTTGAAAGTCTATCTGCCCACAGAGCATTTGTGAGCTTCCTATGTCAGTTCTTTTTTTTTTCCTCTAGCAGTTTCTTCATGATGTTGATGAGGCTTTTGTTGGATGATTCGGCCAAGCCATTACCTTGAGGGTAGTAAGCTGTAGAGTGGCCCAAGGTAACGTGGAATTTATGGCAGAAGTTGATGATTTTTTTGGATTTGAAGGCAGCAGCGTTGTCAGTGATAATTTTCTCACGGCAGCCAAATCTGGAAAGGATATTGCTCTTAAGGAATTGGATAATGGTGGATTCATTGGCTTGTCTACATGGGATAGCTTCAATCCACTTAGTGAAATAATCAGTGGCTGTTAAAATCCACTTGTACTGGCCTGAGGAAGAGGGATGAATTTCTCCAATGAAGTCAAGACCCCATTGTTGAAAAGGATTTTCGGTTGAAATGGGCTTAAGGGGCAAAGGTAGTAATTTTCTTTTCCCTTCAAAGATTTGGCATTTGTGACATGAAACAACAAATTTCTTGACATCTGCGAACAGAGAGGGCCAATAATAACCAGCCCTTAAAATCTTGTCAGCGGTGGACTTCCAATATAAGTGTCCTCCACAATCCCCTACATGGAATTCTTTCATGATGCTGTTAGTTTCATTCATAGTCAAAAAATTAAGCAATATTCCTTCATGATTTTTCCAAAACAAAGCACCATCTATGACACAAAACTTTGATGATTTCATCCTTAAAAATCTTTTCTTGGTCCTGGACAATCCTGGGGGAGCACACAGGTTTAACAATACAAAGAAAATATCAGCATACCATGGGGATTGCAAAATGGTTTCACTGATCTGTGGAGTCGCCAACTCCTGTTCATTGTCCAGTTGATTAATATCTAAGGCTTGAAAGTTTGTTTCGGACATTAGCTTGGCTAAACCCTATCCTTTTATCAGCTTGGTGGGTTTTATCTCAATGTCATATTCAAGAATGTTGGCAATCCACTTGCCTCTTTTGCCCTCTAGTCCCTCTTGAGTTAATATATCTTTTATAATAGAATTTGGGACATAGGCGATCACATGGGAGTATAAGATGTAAATTCTGAAGTCTTTGATGGCCTTAACCAGGGCATAAGCCTGCTTTTCCATGATCTGATATTTTAGGGGTGAATCTCTTAAAGCTCGGTTGAAGAAAGCAATTGGTTTTTTGTTACCTTGATCATCCTTTTGCAAAAGGACAATAGATATGGTGTGCTCGGATGCAAAAGAAAAAATGATAAAATCTTTGTCAAATTGCGGACTGGTAAGGAAAGGCGTTTAAGTCAAGGCAGTTTTGATACTCTCAAAAGCTTGCTTGGTTTCAACAGACCATTTTACCTTGGCATCCTTTTTTAACATATTGCTCAATAGCCTTATTAGCTCGGCTAGGTTAGGGATAAATCTTCTTAGGAAATTGATCTTTCCAAGGAATGCTTGCAACTCTTTTATGTTTCTTGGATATGGGATTTGGAGGATAGCTTGAATTCTTTCAAGATCAATTCTAATCCCATATTTTGATATGATATGGCCTAGAAGCTTGCCCTCCTCAAGGGCAAACAGGGACTTCTTAGGATTCAAGGAAATGCCATATTTCCTGCATGTCATGAAAATTTGCCTTAGATGTTTAAGGTGCTCTTGGTCAGATTTGGAGAAAGGGGTTAGGTCATCAAGGTATACAACAAGGAAATCATGTATCTCCTTGGCAAATGCAATATCCATTGCTCTTTGAAAGATAGCACTAGCGTTCTTTAGCCCGAAAGGCATTTTAACATACTTAAATGTTCCCCACGACGTGGTAAAGGTTGTCTTATCCTGGTCATCCGGGTGAACAAGTATCTGATTAAATCCTGAAAATCCATCTAGTAAAGAAATTCTAGATGACCCCACTACTCTTTGTAGGATAAGGTCCATTTTGGGCAAAGGGTAGTGGTCCTTTAGAGAGACCTGGTTTAGATTTCTCAAGTCTACACACAGTCTGATCTCTCCTGATTTTTTCCTTGTGGGAACTAAATTAGATACCCATTCAGAGAATCTGATGGGTGCAATAATACCCGCTTCAAACATTCTCTTTATTTATTTTTCGATGAGGGGAAGAAGCATGGGGTTGATTCTTCTAAGTTTCTGTTTGAATGGTTTTTGATTTGGTTTTAAGGGAATGGTATGTTGGATCACTGAGGTGTCATAGGACTTCAAGTCCTCATAACTTCAAGCAAATACATCCTGGAACTCTTTGAACAAATCCACATATTTTGGTTTTTGATCAGGGGGTAGATTTTTGGACAACTTAATCATTTTGGGCTGTTCTGCTGTCCCTATGTTGTGTTCTTCTATAGCAGCATTTAGAGGTTCCATTTTTGGTTTCTTGGGCACATCATTATCATCGAACATGTCTTCTAATGGAGTTAGTCCAGTAGGCAAAAAGTTATCTTTTAGGTCAATGAACTCATCCTCTGCTCTGGTTGCTTCCTCTAAACACATTTGTTTTAGTTGTTCTATGTTTGTGTTGTCAAAAACAGTTGGGTTAAGTATTTGTTTAGCTGTTGTAGCTGTTACAGCCCGCTGATTTTCTTCTATTAGCTCTTGCGAATCATTCATGGCATCCATGTCAACGTTTGTATTCGAAAATTTTCCCTCAAGAGTGAGGAAATTGTTAATCTGGGCATCATTTTGAAACACTTGCCAATCTTTAACATTGTTTGGGACCGAGGGTCTATGTTTTATCTCAGTAGTGAAATGGTGATTTGGTTCAAAGGGAAGCTTGTATGTGCTAGCAAAGGTTGCTAGGCTGTGAGCATGAATATTATGGTCTCTTGAAAATTTGGCGAGCTTGGATTCATTGAAAGACTTGAGTATTTCTGTGGCAGTAGTCCTATAAGCTCTCATTCTATTGTTATTGGTAACAAAGTTACCTTTCATTTGTTGTATAATTAAATCGGAGCCACCTAGAATGGACACTTTTGTAGCTCCTAAGGCTTTGAGAAATTTAAGGCCTAAGAGGAGAGCTTCATATTCTACCATGTTGTTAGTACATCTGAAATTTAATCTATAGGCATGGCCTTCTGCGTGATTATCATGTGTATTGTGAATCCATACCCCTGCCCCTACTCCTAACTTATTGACAGAACCATCAAACTCTAAACACCATGTGATTTCTTGTTTGTGGCTTGTATTAAGAGTTTTAGTTATTTGAGAATTGGGCAGACTTACACTTTCCGTTTCGGGAGGTTCTTCTTGTTTGCTGGTTGCCTTGACTATTGTGACAATTTCATGGGCATTGGCAACTGATTCCTCATTGATGCATGTTTCTTGCTCTAAAGCTAAAGGGTTCTCATCAGTTGGAGGATTGGTGTCATCATTGAATAAAATGAAAGAATCCATGTCAGAATGGATTGAGTAAATTGGAAAATTTTGGGGCTTTTCTTCACTACTTACCAGATACTTCATCAGTGTTTCCCTGGACAGTCTCTTTGGTTGCCCAAAGATAGATATAGTGGCATAAGAGAGGTCAAGTTGAAGGGATCCTTGAAGTTTTTCTCCCCATGATCTTGATGATAGGAGCATGCCATATTTTGTTGGAATGTCAGCAACTACTACGTCCATTAGGATTGTCTTGCTGGGAAATTGGACTAGAGACACACAAAGGTCTTTGATTAAGCCTAAACACTTGACTTGACTTGAGTCAAAGGAATATAGATCTTTATAGGGTCTTGTGACATCAAGGTTTAGTTTTTCCATTATAGCTTTGGGCATAAGGTTATGTGAGGCACCTGAGTCAAACGTAGCATTATGCAAGGTTTTGTCATGTATGTGCAAACTAACATAAAAAGGTGGAACAGGTCCATATGTCGATTTTCTGTTAACTTCCGGACCAAACAGCAGCTCAGGGGTATCATCTAAAACATTTACATCATCCCTGACCTCTGGTAGTTGAAGTGACCTTTGAATTTGTTGCCTATATACATCATGTTTGGCAAGTTATGAGAGGGGGATGGATATCTTGAGTTTTCCAATTTCTGCTTCTAAGTTAAATGGTTTATCCAATGCAATCCTTGCATATGCAGTAGCTGATTTTTCCTTGTCAAGGGTGTTCTCAGTGTTTTCTTTTTGAATGCTAGCGTTATGATGAATGATAGTTTGCGGTATTTCTGTTTCTGGCAGATTTTTTGGAGTGCTGTTCAGATTTTCTTCTGAGGGAGAGGGAGATAGAGGCTGATCAATAGGGGGCTAAATGTCTGATATATCCTCTACAGTTACCTGATGCGGGTTTGGGACTGCAATATCAGCTGGTTCTGTTATGACAACATTGTCTTTAAATTTGTTGGGCTTCTTGCTATCCTTTGTTCTGCTAGGTGCAGGGACATCGATGGTCCTTGTTCTCAACTTATATTGTTTTTTCACCTCATACACAGCAGAATCATAACCTTGTTTAAAATCAAAAGACTCTCTCGACTTGTTCTGAAATTGTTTTACATCAGGGTAGTCTTGGTCTTCTCGAGTGAGAAAGGTTTGTTGTTCATTTTTCAAATCTATCAAGTTCATGTGAGTCTCATTTGCGGGCTCATAGGATGTGGATGCTTCCACATAGTTTTCTTGGAAAGGAGGTCTAATATCATGGTCGGGACTAGCCCTTCCAATGTTTGTGGTCTGATTTTTCCTGAAGTTCGGGTTCCTTATGGTATTGGATTGTTTTCCTTCCCATGATGATTTTCTCTCAACGCTCTCTACTCTGTCTCCTAGCCTATGCATGTCGTTGATGATAGCATTTAGTTTTTGGTCTAAGGCTGAGGGTTCTTCCTTGAAGGTGGTCCTTCTCTCAGTTTTGGCTCTGTTTCTTTTGGCAATCAGGTTTTCCTCCACACTAACAGCAACATCTTGCATCTCTGCAAGGATTTGAGGGGCTCTTTCCCTTAATTGATATGCCATCTCAGCATCAAAACCATCAAGTAATTTGTACAAAGCAAGATTACGTGGCGGTCTCAAATTTTGTGGTATTGCATTGTAGACATTATTAAACCTCACACAATAGTCCAAGACAGTCTCTTGAGGTCCTCTTTTGATAGTATCATACTCAGATAATATGTGCAAGGGGTCTTTCTTTTTCTCCCATCTATTGATAAATGTCTGGTATAAGGCTTCTGGGTTTAGTATAGAATTGGGTGTGAGTGCTCTAAACCAGGTCCTGACATCACCAGTCAAACTTTGGACAAAAATCTTCATCCTTACACTGTCATCATCAATCTCATAACTCTCAAAGTAATCCTACATTTTCTTTGTGTGCTGTAGGGCTGTGCAGGAATTTGTGCCATCAAAATAGGTAATTTTTGTCTGATAATCCTGAGGCATAGCCCCGGGATTAGCAGGCAGTTGTAAGGGCGCATATCTATTAGCCATATTAACGAGGATAAGGGGAACAAAAGGGATAAGTGGAACGACTAGAGTAACTGGGATAATAGGAGTAGTGGTGGTAGTATTTGCAGTAAATGGAGGTGTGGACACAGCGGTTGGGGAAATGGATGATGAACACGGGGAAGAAGGGTTTGAATGGAACAAAACTTTAATAGGGGTTGAAAAACTACTAGGCTGAACTATCTCGGGAATAGTATCAACAAAATCTTCTTGCTGCTCTTGTTTCCTAAGGATTTTGGGGATTATATTGGGGTTTTCAAAAATAGCTGGGGGATTTGGATCAAGATTTGATCTTGTATGACGTGAATGTTTCTTGGGAGCCATCTTCTAACTTGTTTTTTGGGAATTTTTCAAAGAACAAAGGTCAACCAAACTTTCTAAAGGTCGGTTTCTTCCTCTGTGGAGCTTCGGACTAGTTTTGTGAGATTATTTGAGAAAATCCCCAGCGGAGTCGCCATTATGTTATCACTCAGGTTGTCCCTAAGCTCCTGAAGGGATACGGCTGAGGTAACCACAAACCAATCTTTGGATTGCAAGTTCTAGCCCACCTGCAATCAGAGAGGGCTCTCTCTTAATGATTTAGCTTTGTTGATGATGATTTTAGGCTAGCTATTGGGTTCAGTGGGTTTTGTTGGTGTTTGGGTGGAAGATAGATGTAAGGAGGATAATTCCAAGCAGAGAGGCAAGGGATAGTGTGATAAGTTTCAAACCATTGGGCATGGAGTCATGGATTGAGGCTTGTTGTTGCGTTTTCTTGGTCACAAGAGGATTATAGAGCAGGATAGCTACACGTGAAACAATACCAATTTTCTGAAAATATGGGATGAAAGTCAGAGGCAAAAGGCAATTAAGAATCTTTCATCAACTAACAGAGAAAGGAAATGAATGTATGGTTATCTAGGAGCAATTAAGAATTCCTAACTAATCATTCATATGTGAAAGAAATAGTGTAAACATGATCATTTAAGTATGCATATTCATAACTATTCCCGATGAAAACATATATAAATCACAGAAATTGAGCATAGGGTGCTGCCAAGCAAATCCTAAACTATTCTTCTTTTCTGTAAATTCAGATGGTGAACATAGATGGTAAAACAAACATGAAGAAAAACTAAAATAGAGTTAAGGAAAACTTATTGAGCCATGTAGTAGCACAGGAATTCCACAATCACTCTTTGGCCAATTAGACACAGCAGGCAGTTCTCAGAATCCATGCATTTCAGTAGTCTTTGATTATAGAAATTATCACATTTACAGTGCGAGTCTCTGCTCAAGCAAAATATCAAACTAACAAAGACCAACCAACCAACCCTTACTACATTTTTTAGGGTGGTATATATAGGTCAAATATCTAAAAGTATTTATTACAACTGACCTAAACAGGTCTGCAAGAAAAAAAAGCTTTCTAAAACCTAACTTATGTTGGAATTAAATGCAAGTAAGTCTTTTTGGGCTGCGCCAGAGGCAGCTGGATCAAAAGTGAGTTGATGGGGTGTCCTCTGTGACTTGGTGCAGTGGTTCTGTAATAACTGTACATTGAGTTCTGGTCCATTGATCTGATGTGAGTTTTAATGTGCAGTCAATTATGTTGGTGAGCTTTGAATGGTTCCTTAACCGCTTCCTGACTTTCAAGGTTTCTTTTTAATGCTTCATTCACCTCGAGCCCTGAGAAGATCTCCGCTGATACACTTTGCCACTACACTGATACTCTTTGACATGGTTTTTGGCTACATATTTGCTCTGATATTCTTTAACCTCTGAACCGGGTCTCTCTCTGTCTTCTGATGCATTCAAAACTACAAAATCGGGGTTTTTCTGCCCTTTTTGGTGCAAAATTGGCCAAGGAATCAAAAGATTCCCTAAAGATTCTCCAATATGGCCTATTTCCCATAGCGATGCGCGATTAGCGCTAGGTGCTAATCGCGCATCGAAAACTACCTCATAAATTCGATCAGGGGCTCCGAAGCTTGATTTTTACGCTTGCGCGTTTCCTTTTTCAGCTGCTGATGTTAGCATGATGTCAGCGGTACAGCGGATGACATCAGCAGTGGGACCCCCTTGTACGGATGTGACGTCAGCATGCTGACATCAGCAGGGTGACGTGGTAGTACGGCAGGGTGATGTGAGCCAAGTGCAGGCAGGAAGGGGTGAGGTGGAGGCGACGTGGCGGGGTGACGCGACGCTCTTGTTACGCAAGGGGAGGGCGATTTTGGTATGCATCAGACCGCCTTTGGTACGGAGGTGGTTTTTGTCAGGGGCGGCCCGATGCAATGGGATGCCGCCAGCTGTCCCAGTGTATTTCGGTAAAACCCTCGGACATCGGGTACTAACGAACACTCACAAGAGGGCGCCCGATATGCATAAGAGCCGTCGTATCTGGGAGGGCTGATCTGGCGGTGGTCGGGAGGAGAAGATGCACGGGGTTTAGTTAAGGTGCGTGCACGATAAATTTTAATATTTGTGGCTGCGGGTGGGTTTCAAACTTTAGAAAATGGTGTAATGTGTTTGGCGCGTTGGTTATTTATTAATCAACTATTAATAAATTCAAAAAATGAAATGCGCGGGGGTTTGTGAATGCATTTGAAGGGGGGGTTTTTGTGTTTTGGAAGGAGTCCAAACACCTCAGAGGGGAAATTTATGCAGAGATGAGGGTTCTTACTAAGGTCCAGGTGACTTAGTAATTCCCAAGGAGATACTTATGGTTATGTTTCAACCAGAGGAAGGAGATATTTACATAGGGGAATTATTACCATAGTTCTGATAGGGGGAAGGGAAATAGATAGGGGTTTACATAATAATGTCAGGAGTTAATATGAAAATGACAAGAAAGCGCTGAGTTTCAGAGATATTAGGCTTCAAAGGGGAGATAGAACTTTGCAGAGAAAATATGTACCATCCTTGGATAAAGCAGATCTTTATCAAGGTAAATGATATGGAAAATGATGAAACTAAGAGATATCAAGCAGATCTTGACCTCTTAAGGGGAAGTTAATAAATGATTTAGGGAAGAGAAAGAAGGGGAAGTTAGTCATGCCTTGTTTGAAGTCCTTCAAATGGGAACTGCCTGCTAACTGTGATCTGGATAGATATAACACTTGAAAATGTGGAGTTGATCACAAATCACCATTCTGCAACCTCAAAATTACCTACCCAGCTTACTTACGTAACATTTTTTCTTCTTTTTGGTTTGGGTGCACTTAGACTTGCAGACCCAGCTTTTCAACTTTTTCTTTTTTTGTCCTACTATCTACAAACTACCCTTATTTCTTCCAAGGGCCCAGATTAAGCAGTTGGGCTCCTTTGATTCTCTGCCTATCTAAGAATCTGCCAAGATTAAGCTATTTGGATAGATTATTTATTCTCTATATTCTAAAACAAGAAATTGAAACCTAGGGAGACCAAGATTAAGCTGTTTGGACCTCCCTTTAGCTAAAAATTCTACAAAAACGGAATAATTCTTCAAAATTGGAATGCAGAAGTTGCACTCTGAGCAGCACACTCTCATGGCCTCTTTCCCTGGTGACTGTTAGCAAATATGGAGCATTGCAGGATGCAAAGTATGACATATTTGGCCTGTAAAAATGTCAATCATGAAATATGAGTAACCTGTTGCAGCAGGAGGCTAACACTTTGATCTACACAATGTGCAACACATAAAAAATGTATGGATTGCATCTTTATATTTATAACCTAATCAGTGTGTGTGGTATCGATGGCTTTGTTCTCATAAATCACTTGTCACTTGGATAATTTTTAAGGAGGAATTGATAACACATTATGATAATACAAAGAACAATATCTTCTTTAGTCAATTGATAAATCTTAGACAAATGGGTTCAATTGCAAAGCACATAGAGAACTTTCAAATATTGAATATCAAGGTAACAAATATCCAGAGGAGCATCTATATGATGTCTTCATAGGGACTTTAAAATATAACATTCAACATGACATTTTCCTTTGGGAACCTAAGTCATTGGAGAATGTGTTCAAGGTGGTGAAAAATGTTGAAAGAAAAATTATGGCAACAAGGAGGTCTACCACTCACAACTATAAATATGGAAGTGTTGCCACTCCTAGCCTCCCAAAACCTACAAGGCTGACATGACAAAAATTGGAGGAAAAAATAGTTAAAGGGATTTGTTACAATTGTGATATAAAATATAGTAAAGGCCATAAGTGTGTTGAGAAAAATATTTTACATAGATTGTGAAGAGGACAAAGAAAGGGAACGATAAGCATAAAAATAAGAATATATACACCAAGAACCAACCCCAGGGGTTGACAAAGAGAAAATAAATGTGACCATATATTGTAATGCATGGGCAGGAATTGCCACTCCTCAAACTCTTAAGATAGAAGGATATATCAAGAATAAAAAGGTAATAGTGTTGATTTATTTGGGTAGTACCCATAATTTTGTTCATTGTAAGATAGCTAAGGATTTGAATTGTTTTCTATATCCAGCACTTGAGTGCCAAGTGATGGTTGCAAAAGGAGGAACTATAAATTGCTCAAGGAAATTCCATAATATCAATCAACTATGGGGGAATATGTATTGAATAGTCTAATGCTTGGAATTCCAATGGGTGGTTTTGATGTTGTGTTAGGAGTATAATATTTACAATCTTTAAGGATGATAGCTTTTAATTTTCAAGAAATTTTCTTGAAATATTTTTGGGAAGGAAAGGAAATTGAATTAAGGAGTGTTGTAGGGAAACATAGGAAGAAAATTATCTCTAATGGCATGACAAAGCTTTTGAAGAAGGAAAAATGAGGGGTAATTACACAACTATGCTCACTAGTTGTTCAAACATCTAAGTCATCCATTTCTCCGTATCTCCAAAGAGTCCCTAACAATCATTCCAAGGTATTTGAGACTCTCAAAGGTCTTCCACCTATCCACAATCATGACCATGCTATTCCGACAATGATCAACAAAGTGGAGGGGGTTTCATCCTATTTCTCTTAAAAGCTAATTTTTTCCAAGTAAAGATGGGTTTTGGACAAGGGACCAACAAATATACTGAGCTCTTTGCTTATAAACATTTTTTATTTTTTTCCTTAGAGAATGGATGCACACAGATTCTGGTTTCTACCAATTCCATGCTCATAATTAATTGGCTCAACAAAACTCAAGTATGTAGGAACATCATCCTCATGCATATTCTAGAGGAAACCTTGATATTTATTGACTCTTTATCCTCTTTTTCTTGCTTTGATATTCATAGGGAGAGGAACAAGATAGTTGATTGCCTTTCAAAAGAAGACCAAGATTTGGATAGGTTGTTGGGGTATAAAAGTGAAGAACAATGGGAAATCTTGGGGGGTTTTTCATAGCCCATACAAGGAAAATTAGCTCATAACATCATAAAAACAACCTACAAGCGTAAAATCAATGATAGCTATTTTTAGTTTCTTACTGTTTCTAAGTGTATTTACATACTTTTCCTCTTGCAATTGGTTGAACAATTCAACCCCATTGTGACTATAATTTATTTCCTATGTTCTTAGTTTTGGTTTTTTCAAAGTGTTGTAAAAATGAATTGGTAATAAATAAATAGGAGTATATCTCCTCCCATGAGCTATCACATTTGTTTTTTTATGTCCTTTTCTACTAAGAGTACGTGGAAGTTGTGTATATGGAGAATGTAATTTATAATCAACTTATGAATGAAGTTACGGTTTTTTTCTCTAAGAAAAAAAAATAAAGAAATATTATTTAATTAGGACCTCCCTAAACCCACCCACATACCTAATCAATCTTTCTCATCTAGTTTTCACTACCTTCACTCTCCTCCCTCGCCCTCCACACCATCGCACCACGTGCAAAACACCTGGTGAACAATAAGTGCCAAAACCATCAGTCATATGGGGTGGCACCCCACTTGGCTACCATTGTCTCCACTTCCTCGCTACATTGTCCACCATTACACCACACACATACCACTTGGCTAACGATAAATTTGGCAATCAACCTAGCCAAGTGATCTATTTATGATGAAACACTAGATGAGGCCCCTCCCATACCATACATTTCATTGATCAGGTGGTCTACATGTAGCATGACAATAGACAAGGCAATGAAAGGGAGTGGAGGCAACGACGACTAAGTAAGCGAGATTGATCAAGTGCATAGGTAGTTAGAGAAATAGGAAACACCATTTCAACAATCACTCCCCACCCACCCAAATGTTTCCTATATTTTGTAAAATGTTGTGCTTTTAATTTATATTTTTAAGTTTTTAAAATTGTTCTTAAAATATATTTTTTAATTATTATTTTTTTGTTTCCAATAATTTTTGGTTTAATATGATTTTTATTAAAAAAAATATTTTGGGTTTTTAATTCTTGTCATATATATATTTTTTTCAATTTGATTTTTGAAAAGAGTAATTTTTTTTTTTTTTCCTTTTTCCTTTTTTTTTTATATCTAATTGAGGTTTTGGATTTTATATTTTTTAAATGTGCTTATTTCAAACTTGGTGGAGTTTTGTTGTTTTTTTGTATTAAAAATATTTAATTAATATATTTTTTAAATAATAATTTATAAGCTAATTTTGAACTTTTTATCTACTATGGTACTATCATTTAATGCCATGATTCCAAATAAATCATAATTTTGACCCCAACAAAAATATTGCTAATAACACCACTTTTTAATTCAAGGACCAACTTTAAAATGTTTGTTCAATTTTTATGGCCATGATTTTAAGAAGTGATAACTTTAAGCACCTCTAAAAAAGGGTGCTATTGGTAGCGCCACTATTTGATTCAGAGGTAAAAATAGTCACTAAATGAAAACTCCATAAAAAACATATCTTTGGAGAGTTCTCATTAACTTGGTAACTTTGTTTAAGAGAAAGTTCTCGTTAAATTTGTAACCTTGTTTTAGTAAGAATGGTGTGACCATGATGATGCTTTTGCTTTAAGATTATTTGAATGAGCGAGAGGAAACATTATTAAGGTTGTTGCTTAAGTGGCTAGAGGTTTTGAGGTGTTTGAAAGGGATTCTCATCCTCATAATTTGATAATGACCCTTTATTTGTTTTTGTTACTCTTACCATGAGCTTCTATTTTAGGATTGATTAGTTGAGATATACACAAAAATTATCTTGTGATTTAACATATCTATTTTTTTTATTGTTGGTCTTGTTGGAGATGTTATTATCTTTGTATGTTATCATATTTAGCACTTGATGTGGTGCCAAAATATTTTGACACATGATAAATTTCAATATGTTGATGTTTTGACATGGTATAATGGATGTATTCCTTATTCTAAAGTGATTTCAAAAGTTTTGTATGGTGTAGTGGTATAGTGTTATGTTTCTTTGATTTCTTAGATGGCCATTGTTCTCTTGGGGCCTCTAGAAAAAAAGTAAAGGGATTAGCTCGTTTTGGTGGTGTAAACTATGTGACTTTGTTATATTCTCCTTGCACATTCCTCATCTAGAGGCTAAGTTTTAGATTGTTAGGTTGATTTCTTACGAACAGGAGGCTAATTTATGTTGGATATGTATTATATTATTTACATGACTAGCCCCATCCATGAAGCATTGAGTCTAGCATGACTGGGGGTTCACGAGGGAGGGTCACAGGCGAGTTTTGTAGGGGTGAAATAACCCCCCTACACAAGGTTTGGGGAAATGGCCGAAACTTTGTTTTGGTGGCTTTGCCCATGGATTTACACATGGCAGTTTTTCCATGGCTTAATAGATCTGACCAAAGGAACTACAACTATATTATAATATAGGGTTAATGCATTGGAGGTTTATGAATGCTTCAACAAGTATATAATGTATTTTAACATCAAAATGAATATAATGAAAAATTAATCTAGTTTTCCTATTTTGGGTTCCAAAATAAAAATCTGTGTATATTTTCTGTTTTTTTGTAAGAATTCATTTGTAGGTACTATTTGTACAGGGTTAAAACCTACAAGTTTTAGGTTGTTAGGTTGATATTTTTTCAAAGAGACATACCTTCATGCACAGTGATTGGTAGGACCATGAAGTTTGGGGACCTATACTCATGGGTATTACTCTTGTAGAGAAAGTACAATGCTTGATAACAACATAAGAGGATTATTTTAACTTTGTGGAGGAACTAGAGTTATAGTTTGCAAATTCATAGGGAGTTTATTCACGTTACTAAAAAAATAATGAGTATTGTCTTTTGTGGTTACTCCATAAATGTTTTCACCTTGCTAGGAAAGTGCTAGATCTCCTAAGTCCTTGTTGATGCTTCATAGACATATGGATGGCTTAATTTGGGTGGATGTTTGACTTTGTTTTGTTTTGAGTACTAGCATTTCATCATTACCCATGAAACTTTTTCCTTCAATGGCATGATGACTATTCCATCAAGTGCACATAAAGGAGTTGATTAATTGATTAATGGAGATACCTACCTAGGAGAAGAACTAGACATTTAGATGAGTGTACTTAACCCTATGAGACTGGGACCATGTGATATACACCTTGGAGGATCAACACTTGAATTAAGGTTGCTTGGGTCAAGGAGAATACTTTATGGAGGTTGGTTGTAGACCCAGACACATACGTTGATGAAGAATATTATAGCTAGTGACCATAATAATACACATCAAAGGAGCATTGGGAACAGGAGAGGACATGTGGCACATAGTTGGAAGAGGAAAACGTGCACAAAAACATGTCTATACCACCACGGAGGGGGATTGTTGGACTTATAGTTTGTTGGAGATTGCACCATCCTAGAGGAGGGGTGTTGAGCAATAGGATATTCATGCTTGGAGGGTATTTCATCGTAGGGGTTGGATAGACCTTAGTCTAACACTTGTACATCCTTGTACTGCAGAGCACCTGATGTGATGTTACCTTATTGGCTACTTGTATGGACTTATGTGTTTTTTTATGTTCTATTGTATATATAAAGGGAGGTGAGATATTTTTCATATCATTATCATTATTGTATTCTATATATTTGTATTGTCTTGGATAAGACCTGTAAGGAAGAATATGCTAGGATTCACAAGGAAACCTTAAGAGAAGACAAGAAGAGAGAGACACATATTGGTTGTCCTTTGAGAGGTTATGCATCTAATAATAAGGCTTTTATTATGTAAGTAAACCTACAGAAGAATATGATGATGGAAATAATGATGGGTTTTGTGCCATTAATATTTCTACCCTAGAAGGCATGGAGAGTGGAGCTAACACCTTGCATGATCATGGAGAACTTTGGTTGGTGTGATTCCTTGGTTAGAGGAAGAATTTTTATTATATTATTGATGTTCCATGAAGGCCTTAGTGTTTATGTTGATGTAATAATTGAAGACCTAACACTTGAGGACTCAACCCTTAGGATGCAACATGTAGACTTGGAGGCTAGCACTAGAGTTTTCTTGCCACATACTTGTGTGATGCAATGTTGTTGGGGTTTCTAAACCATAAGACAAGAGCACTAGTGTAGAGAGCTTGTGTAACATAAGCTTGGTGTATGTTCCAATGGTAACTTGCTAGTGTTGATACTAGCACACTGAGGATCTTTGACATATTCACCAGCTTTAGTTGAGGGTGACCACCAACTAGGAGTTGGTGGCTAGACATTTCTTATATTTTTTTAGCTAGGGTTTCGAAAGCTTGGCTTGTATCAACATTGTGATAAAATTATGGTATGTAATTTTAATTCATCCTTCATATATATAAATTTTACAACCCTCCAAAATTCATGTACTAGTATATTTGAATTTTGACTAACATATAGTCATCACTATGTAGATTTCAGCACTCGATAATACTAATTTGACATAACATATAATTGAATTTGTTAAGTGATTTAAAAAATATAAAAGATAAAGGAGAAAATTTAATGTTATAAAATACCATACTAAGATGTTTCAAATCTCTAATATGCCTTGAAAAGTGCATCATAATGGATATAGAATTGTGTGTTAATTCCTTTATACCAAATCTAATTTATTTTATTTCAACAATTTTATAAGAAATCCATAAAATATTGATCTCAAATAAATTCTAAAATTTTCGATAAAACAAACACATTGGTATATTAACACAGAAAATTAAATTGCACTAGAAAATATCAAGAGAAATCAGACATATAACAATCGAAAATTAACCCAATAACAATCTTCCTTCACTTTATTAAACTCTGAAAAATACCAAGTTACACCCACGTAGAAAATACACAAATAATTTTTCAACTATAGAAGAACTTGTAACTTGGCCCCCATGGAAATTTTCATCTTGAGATTCAACCTGTCCATTGGAAATCGACTCTAAGGAATTCTCAGCTTCCTCTAGAGTTGCTCAATCTCCAAACTTTTTTCACGACCTATGCACCTGTGCAACTCGACCTCTCTAGAAAATTTGACCTCCAAAATCATCCTTTTGGATGTTGTACACAACCTCCTTTTTCCAACTCAATACACTTGAATTTCTCCCTAAAATCCTCTGAGCATTCTCTCCTTATTCTCCTCAATCAAATCGAGCCTCTCACTCTTGAGAAAATCATTTCCTCAAGATAATGTGTCTTCACCTATCCCTTAGGTTTATTTTATCATTTCATTAAAGCCAAAATACCTAACCCTAATCTCCCAAGTTATCAATGGCTAGGATTAAATCCTAATCCTCACTTGAGATCTAAAATTTGATACTATGTCTAAGTCACTTAAACAATTTAATTATTTATCATTAGAAAATTGGCTTAATAGTCCACAACAATTAATTAAATTAATTATTGTACTTTTATTAAGTAAACCTTAAGAAATAAATAATAAAATCACTTACTCCACCAATCAAGCACCTAAAGAGGCAATCAAATATCTTTTACATACTAAGACACAAAGCCAATGTATAAGACCTTCCGAGGCTACCAAAAAAAAATCAACAATCCCTCTTAGCAAGGAAGGGATTCCACACCACCCCAAGCTTGTTTGTATAAAACAAAAACTTCCCCTTCACTAGATGTTGGAAATACTAAGGGGGGTTATTCAATATTTCCTAATGTTTTCACAAATGGTTAATTATTTAAAGATTCAAAGCATCAACAATAAAACATATGACACATCATCACATCAAGGGAGTACAAGAAATATGCCAAATTTGTCCCTTGCTTCCCACTACTATTAGGTCCCTATAATACTAGTGTATGCCTCTCATTGTTATTGTTAGTGTAGCCCCATATTGTTATTGTTGTGCCCATGTATCCCCCATGTTGTTATTGTTGTGCCCCGTATAAGCCCAATATTTTTATTGGTGTGCCTCATACAAGCCCACTATTGTTATTGGTGTGCCTCATACAAGACCACTATTGTTATTGTTGTGCCCTTACATTATTATTGTTATGTAGGATTTGATTATATTGTTACCCATTAGACTCCTATATATACCAAGGAGGCTAACTTTTAAGTCATTGATCTATATTTTATTATATTTTGTGAGTTGATTGCATAACATTTGGTATCAAAGTTTTGGATTCTAGGGTTTTGCTTCATCAAACATTTAATCTTGGAATTTTCACTATATTTTTTTTTCTATGAGGATTCAAAAGATAAAATTGCAACCACTTGGAACCAAAATATTGGTGAAATTTCTGTACCAATTTCAGATATTGGATTTCTATATTTTCAAATATATGATCTGAGGAAGTTAGGGTTATGTGGGCTCCATAATTAAATCTCAAACAAATCACCTAGGGAAAATCGTCATACTCTTCAAGCATCGGATTTGATTTTCATAAAAAATGGTTGAAAGTGCACAAACTATAGTTTTTAATTTATAAATTTCAAGGACAAAGTTCAAATCAGTGACACATGGCATTATGTACATGTTTGATCTATTGAACCAATCGATAATCAGGACATCATGGGAAATTGGACATAATTATTTCTTGAAGAATCCAATCTTGGTATGACTTGTGGGGTTGGAAATAATACTCATATGGCTACCATATGACAAAATTTCAGACCTTGGAGATCCAAAAATACAGAGATACACCAGTTTCAATATCGAGCTCCTAAAAAACAAGAAAAAAGTGTAATTTTTTAAAATTCTGTGTAACTTTTTTTTGAAAAATCAGTTTGAAGTGATTTAAAGGGAATAGAGAAGCATATATATCATTTTTTGATTCCAAAATGTCTCAAAACAAAAAAATGGACACACCTAATAAGCAACCAGAAAGCTTTTCTATGACGCATGAAGAAGAGGAAGAAATGCAACATGATATATCAAAAATACGAGACCAAGTGCAACAAATTTCAGTCTCACGAAGAGTAACCAAAAATGAATTAGAAGTGATGATGAATGTCAAGATGGATTGTTTAAAATGGAACATGTATTCTTTAGAATAAAAAATGGAAGGTTTGAAGGATCAAAATTACAAGACCAAGTGCAACAAATTTCACTCTCACAAAGAGTAACCTAAAATGAATTGGAAGTGATGATGAATGTTAAGATGGATGGTTTAAAAGGGAACATGTATGCTTTAGAATAAAAAATGGAATGTTTGAAGGATGGTTTAAAAGTATAAATGGAAGGTTTGACAAAGTTTCTACAAGAAATGCTTCCTAATGGCGATAAGGTATTCCATGAAACTCATGATGAGAACAAAAAGAATATTAATCACGATTTTAGAGACTCTAACTTTGGGTTGAATGCCTATCACATTGCAAATATCGATATGAGGAAGTTTGATGGCAAGGATCCGGTAGCATGGATACTATAGATGGAGCAATATTTTGATCTACATGATGTGCAAACCTCACAAAAGGTACATATTCCATCTTTATATTTAGAACCCAATCAGTTTGTATGGTATATATGACTTTTTTCTCATAAACCACTTTCCACCTGATCATTTTTTATAGAGGAAATGATAGCACATCATGAAGATATAAAGAAAAACACCTTCTTTATCGAGTTGATAAATATCAAACAAAATGGTTCAATGACAGAGCACATTGAAGACTTTCAAATATTAATATTAGGGTAACTGATATTCTAGAGGAGCATAGGATTGGTGTCTTCATAAAGACTTTAAAGGATAACATCCAACATGAGGCTTGCCTTTGGAAAATCGATTCATTGGATAAGGAATTCAGGGTGGAAAGAAAAGTTAAGAGAAAATTATGGAAACAAGGAAGTCTACCACCCACAACTATAAATATGGAAGTGTTGTTTCTCTTAGTCTTCCACAACCTACAAGGTTGGCACCACAAAAATGGGAGGAAAAAAAGAAGAGAAAAGGAGCTTTGTTATAGTTGTGTTAGAAAATACACTAAAGTTCATAAGTGTGTTGAGAAGAAATTATTCTACATAGATTGTGAAGAGGAGAAATAAAAGGAACAAGAAACATCAAAAGAGGAGGATATACACCATGAACCATCCCTAGAGAAAGAATAAATGAATCCCACCATATTTTGTAATGCATCGACTAAAATTACCACTCCTTAAACTCTCAATATATAATGATATATAAAGAAGAAAAACGTAATAGTTCTAATTGATTCAGGTAGTAATTTTATTCATTGTAAGATAAACAAGGAATTTAATTGCTTCATATATCTAGCACCAAAATGTCAACTAATGGTTGCAAATAGAGGAACTAAAAATTTCTATGGAAAGTGCCTCAATATCAAGCTAACCATGTGGGAATATGTATTGAATAGTCCAATGTTTTCCATTCTAGTGGGTGGTGTTGATGTTATACTAAGAGTATAATGGTTACAATCTTTGGGGACAATAGCTTTTAATTTTCAAGAAATTTTCTTGAATTTTGTTTGGGAGGGAATGGAAGTTGAATTAAGGGGTATCACAGGGAAACCAAGAAAGATAATAAACTCTAATGGTATGAAAAAACTTTTGAAGAAAGAACAAGGGGGTGTAATTTCACAATTATGCTCACTAGAGGTTCAAACATCAAAATCATCTATTTCTCTAAATCTCCAAAAAGTCTTGGAAAATCATTCCAAGGTATTTGAGACTCCAAAATGCCTCCCACCTATTTGTGATCATGATCATGCTATTCATTTGATTCCAAGAAGTGCTCCTCCAAACATCAGACCTTAAATATGTCCCTATACCCAAAAGAGTGAAATTGAATGAATGGTTGCAGAAATGCTAGAGGCTTGTATAATTCAATCTAGTCAAAGCTCTTTCTCTAATCTAGTAGTATTGGTTCACAAGAAGTATGGATCATGGCGTATGTGTCTAGATTATACGGAGCTAAAAAATAACACTATTAAAGATAAATTTCCCATTCATATCATTGATGAATTGTCGAATGAATTACATGGACCAATTTACTCCACCAGGTTGGATCTTTGTTTAGGATATCAGCAAATTAGAATGAAGGTTGAAGAAATTCTGAAAACAAATTCATAACTCATGAGGGCCATTATGAATTTTTGGTCATGCCTTTTGGCCTTACTAATGGACCTTCCACATTTCAAGGTTTGATGAATTCCATTTTCAAACCCTTCCTTTGAAACTTTGGGTAAGTATTTTTTGATGATATACTAATCTATAGAAAGTATTGGAAGGATCATATTCAATATGTTGACATGGAGCTTAAACTATTGGAAGAGAAACAATTATATGCAAAAACCTCCAATGTTTCTTTGGAGTATAGGAGGTAGAATATTTGGGGCATATTGTATCTCATGAGGGTGGTAAGGTAGACCCTAACAAAATTAAAGACATTAAGGAATGGAAAATCCCCACAACCATAAAGCATCTTCAAGGATTTCTCAGGTTGACAGGGTATTATTGTAAGTTTGTTAAGAATTATGTGAGAATAGCAAAACCTCTAACAACATCACTGAAGAAAGATGCATTTTCTTAGACTGTAGAAGCAACTAAGGCTTTTGAACATCTTAAAGAGGCAATGTGCTAAGCATCGGTCTTAGCTATGCCAGACTTCAAAGAAACCTTGATTATAGAATGTGATGCCTTAGGAAATGGAATTGGTGTTGCTTTAATGCAAGAAAGATAACCCATTGCTTTTTAAAGTCATCCATTCAAATGAAATTATTTATGCAAACCTATTTATGAGAAGAAAATGTTGGAAATATTACATGCACTAAAGCAATTGCGACCTTACCTAATGGGAAAACACTTCAGGTAAAAACAAATCATGATAGTCTTAAATAATTCTTTGAACATAGATTATCTTCATAAAATCAACAAAAATGGATCACAAAGATGTTGAGTTATGACTTTGAAATCATTTACAAAAAAGGGAAGCAAAATGTTGGTGCAGATATGATCTCAAGAAAGGATGAGGACATGGAATAATTGCTTTGTTCCATTTCTATTATCCAACCTGATTGGATAACAAAAGAAAGGGATGAATGGAATAATGATGAAGAGGTGTGGACACTCATTCAAAAGTTGCGGCAAGATCTCAGTACGTCTGATACATTTAGCTAGAAAAATGATTCATTATGATACAAAGATCGCTTATATCTTTGTAAGAATTCCCAACTCAAGCAAAAAATTATTTTAGAATTGAAAACCTTCCCTTTAGGAGGGAATTCAAGATTTTTAAAAACTTACCACAAAGTCAAGAACAAATTTTTTTGAGATGGCCTTAAATCTAATATTCAGAAGTTTGTGGTAGATTGTTTGGTTTGCCAAAAAAATGAATTTGAGACAATTAATACCCTATGTCTAGTACAAACTTTAGCCATTCCAAGTCAGCATTGGGAGGAGGTCCCAGTCGATTTTATCATAAGTTTACCCAAGTCTAAAGGAAAGAGTGTCATCATTGTGGTAATTGATAGACTTACCAAGTTTGCACACTTTTTTGTATTATCTCATCCTTTTAAATCTAGTATAATTGCTACTACATTTATAGAAACAATTCAAAAGCTACATGGAAACCCAAATATTATTGTAAGTGATAGAGATCCCATTTTCACTGGAAATTTTCAAATGGAATTATTTTCTTATCTTGGTACTCAATTAGTTCATAGCTCATCTTATCATCCTCAATCTAACGGGCAAACTAAGATAGTGAACAAATGTTTGGAAGAATATCTTTGTTGCTTTGTATATGATAAATAGGCACAATGGGTCAAGTGGTTACTTTTAGTTGAATGGTGGTATAACACATTATTCTATACTACAAGAAAAATGACCCCATTTATGGAACTTTATGGATATTATCCACCATCCCTCACATCATCTTTAAGAGAAAATTTTAAGGTTCAAGTAGTGGAAGATCACATCAAGCATCAATAACAATTTCTCCAACTCTTAAAGGATAGCCTCACTCTAGCACAGAATTGAATGAAACAACAGGAAAATAAGCATCACAATGAAATAAGTTTTGATGTAGGAAACTGGGTAGACTTGTTGTAAAGATGTTTTGTAAATTGTTTGTAAATACTTGTTGTCATTACCTATTTAGGTACCTTTGTAAAGTGAACATCATTGTCACTACGTTCAAAAAGTAGATGTTTTCATTGATGTATGTATTGGAATTTTATAAGTCCACGTGTTCAAGGAATTTTTAGTGAATGTACAAAGTTTGTCGTTCAAGTTTGTCTACAAATTGTCATATGTTCACTGATACAAGTATTCAGGATGAAACTTGTGTGAATCAATTATTTGTTTTCAAAATTGTATAACATGATTGTGTTTATAGGCAAGGCCAATGTTGTCATTGAAAATTTTTGCATCAGTGTACTTTTCATGTACAAGCTCAGTGTGAGGATTCTAAAGCATATTCCTTTTGCTTCTAAGTTCCAAGATGGAATCAAGTTTGTCTTCAAAAAAAGTTTACTTCAAGATGAAGTGTTTTGGAACAGTACAAAGATGAGGTTAAAGAGAATGTTTAGATTCCACTCATCGATATTTTGTTCTCACAACAACGATAAGAATGCTGGCTTGATTATTGATAGGACATCAGGTCTTCATGAGGATGATAAGTGAAGCGCCTTGATTGGGGTTTGAAGAGCACCAATTGAAAATTTTGCAATTTGGATTGAGTTTTTAGGTATTTTTTAGTTACAACCTCTTTATATGAACTATGGAAGTAAACTTTTGGAGTCCAAAAGTTCCTAGAGGGGAGGAGTGATCAAGTGATCAAATTTATGCTTGAAAATTAAAATGCTCGAAACTTGTTGAAACTATCACCAAATCGAAGTTCTCATTATTATGAATCCAATGAAATTCATTTCACCTCAATCAGACACCGTATTCTCAAGTTACTACGTGTTGAACGTTTGGTGAAACCACTAAAATTTGAACAGAGCAGTTGATTGGATGAATTTTTTGGATTCCGTACTACTGAGTCAACATGGTGATTGTCTAGGGTACAACCCAATCACATGCTACCAAGTGTCATCCTTCGGTTCATTAGCATGTGGTGAAATTTGATTGGTTGAGGAGTTTCTACGTGCACCAATGAAATGGTGCCATGTGGCCCAATCACAGGCTGCCACATGGCATCACTGTGTCCTACAAAATATTGGTTTGGGTTGAACAACACCCCACAAGATTCGAACACAAAATCTTATGTCTACAATTCCAATGACCTACCACTATGTCTCACTTTGGTCCTTGTTAATCATAGTGGCCAACATATATTTGAATGGGCGCACATTATATATGGGGGAAGGGGCCAGGGCTAAGCCCTATCCCATGGCCACACCTCACACCATAGGACTGATGGAGGGATCTAAGGGCCTAGCCCCAACCCCAAGCCACAATCACATGCTACAGCACATGACCACAAGCGGGAGTTTGGAGGGGGCCAGCCCCAAGGCACATGTGCCGGTACATGGCCGCGCGCCAAGAGGAAAGGAGCTCTAATGGGTAGGGTGGGTGTTAAGGCCCAACCCATGGACCAATGACCCCATGTAACAATTCACCTCGAATTTAAGGTCTAGGTCATTGGGGGTAGACGATAAGGCCTAGCCCTCGACCTTATGTGGCCATATGGCCACGATTTTGTTAGAAAAATATTATATATGATAGAGAAATACAAAACATATAATATGTGGAAAAATACAAACACATAAAACCAGAGAGACACAGATATACGTGGTTCACCCAGTTTGGGCTACATCCACCCCAAACAGCTAGTCCTTCCTTTCTATTATCCAAAAAAATGAAGAGACACAACCTACAACAGATCCGCTATAATATCCTTTGTTTTCTCTCAGAATCTCACCTCTCTATTTCTTGCTTGGAGAATACATGTCTATTAATAGCCTCATCATAAAGCCCTCATACAAAGAGAGGGGTTTCCTTCTAGGGCAAAAAAGCCCTAAACTAAACATAATTTCTACCGTCAGATCATCTGCCTAATGAACGGCTCAGATTGACTAGAAATTACTATACTTTTACAAGGAAATTTTACATCTGTTTTTAGCTTCGGGGGTGTTGCCCTCGAAACCCCCATGGGTGGACCGCTGACCCCCGGACCCCCCAACCAGGGGAGATCAGCCCCCCCACACCCCCTCACATGGAGGGGTGTACAATCTTCCTAGGGTATACATCCGGCTGAAACAAAGACCTCTAAATAATCATGCTACACACCCAACAATCTCCGACTTGGAGAATGATTGTAGCAACTCCACTGCTGCTTCATTTGCTAGACGATGACTCCTCTTTGGACCTGACTATTTCTCATCTTCATCGTCATCCTTGAAGGCCAACTGAAACTAAGCATATTCTCAGTTTCTCCCTGGTTACAACTTTTGTTAGCATATCTGTAGGATTATGGCTAGTGTGTATGTTTTCCAGCTTCAACTCTCCATCTTCCAACATTGATCGTATGAAATGGTACTTGAGCTGTATGTGTTTAGTCTTGGAATGAAATGCTGAGTTCTTTGCAAGATGAATGGCACTTTAGCTATCACTGTATAACATTCCCATATCATGCTCCTTACCCAATTCACCCATAAACCTTTGTAACCAAATCATTTCTTTACTAGCCTTTGTAGCAGCAACATACTCTACTTCTATTGTTGAAAGTGCAACAACACTTTGGATTTTTGAAACCCAACTGACAGTTGTTCCACCTACAGTAAATACATATCCTGTGGTGCTCCTCTTATTATCTCTGTCACCTACCATATCTGCATCAACATATCCCTGTAGAGAAATGTTTGAACTACCAAAGCATAATGCTTGATTTTTGGTACCTTTCAAATATCTCAGAATCCATTTCACTGCCATCCAATGTTATTTTCCTGGACTGTTCATGTACCTGCTTACAACTCCCACTGCATGTGCAATATCAGGCCTTGTGCAGACCATTGCATACATTAAGCTTCCAACTGCTGATGCATATGGAACTTTAGACATATAATCCATTTCTTCTTAGGTCCTTGGGCACATTTCCTTAATAAGTTTGAAATGGCTAGAAAAAGGTGTACTAATTGGTTTTTCATTGTGCATATTAAATATTTTCAACACATTTTGTATGTACTCATTCTGAGACAATGTTAATTTGCGATTTTTCCTGTCTCTAGTTATTCTCATACCAAGGATTTGTTTTGCAGCTCCCAAATCCTTCA
>APFE031215223.1:270417-308670 GCA_000404065.3 Pinus taeda | reverse complement strand
TCAGACATAAACCTGTCAAATTTTAGATACCACTGCCTTGGAACTTGTTTTAAGCCATACAAGCTCTTCTTCAACCTACACACTAGTTTCTCCTTCCCCTTTACCTCATATCCTTGTGGTTGCTGCATATATATCTCTTCCTCCAAATCCCCATGGAGAAAGGTTGTCTTTACATCTAACTGCTCAAGATGCAAATCTTCAACTGCTACTAGACTTAAAATAGTTCTGATTGAAGTCATTTTAACAACAGGAGAAAATATTTCATCAAAATCAATACCTTTCTTCTGTGCAAACCCCTTCACCACAAGTCTAGCTATGTACCTCTGGTTTCCTCCATCTTCTTCCTTCAACCTGTAAACCCATTTATTCTGCAATGTAGTTTTACCTGCAAGCAACTTGACTAAGTCCCAAGTCTGGTTATGCATTAAGGAGTCCATCTCTTCTTCCATGGCTAGCTCCCACTTCTTCTTGCTTTCAACCTACCTTTCTTCTTCATAACATTCAGGTTCACCAGAATCAATCAACAATAAATAATATAATGAAGGAGAGTATCGTTCAGGGGGTATAATTATCCTGGTAGATCTTCTAACACCACTTTCAAGTGTTTGGGGTGCCTGTTGTTGTTGTGGTGGTTGATGTTGTTGTGGTTGTGATTGTTGATTATTGTTATTTTCAAGCACCTTTACTTTTTCAGTGATCCCATCAAGAATTGTGTATTCCTTGTTTTCTTTTTCCTGTTTCTTTTCCTACAACTGATTCTTATAAATGACCTTTTCATTGAATATTACATCTCTGCTCCTAATGATTTTTTGATTTTCATAATCATATAAGCGATAACCAAAATCATTAACACCATATCCAATAAAGGTACATTTCTTTGATTTTGCCTCAAGATTTGTTATATTTTCTTTATTATATGGATAAAGGCCTCACAGCCAAAAGGCTTTAAAAAAGAATAGTTTACCTTTTTACCTGTCCATTCTTCCTCTAGAACACCACCATCCAAGGAACTTGAAGGCCTTCTATTTATTAGATAAACAACATTATCTACAACATCTTCCCAAAATTGTAAAGGCAATCCTGCATGCAATCTCATGCACCTTGCACTCTCCATGATTGGTATGTTCATCCTTTCTGACACACCATTTTCTTGTGGTGTTCTTGGAACTGTCTTCTCTCTGCGAATTCCATGCTCTGAACAATACCTATCAAACTCTTTACTGCAATATTCACCTCCATTGTCTTATCTGAGACACTTCAATTTATTTCCTGTCTCAATCTCAACCAAAGCTTTCCATTTCTTGAAAGTATCAAATACATTAGATTTATTCTTAATACAATAAATCCAAGTTTTTCTAGTTGCATCATCAATAAAAGTAACATAATAACGAGAGCCACCAAGATATGATACCTGAGCAGGTCCCCATACATCTATGCGCGCAAGCTCTAATTTTTCGCTCTTCTTTTCTTTCCCAACTCTGAGAAATCTGACTCTCTTATGTTTTCCATAAATGCGATTCTCACAGAAGTCCAAATCAACATCCTTCAAACCCGACAACAAATTTCTTGAGTGAAGAATATTCATCCCCTTCTCACTCATGTGTCTGAGCCTATGATGCCATAATGTTACATCTAATCCTTTGGAAGTTAAAGCATTAACAGAGTTAGAAATACCATTGCATAAATACAATGTACCAACCTTTTTTCCTTTTGCTATTACGAGTGCTCCTTCGGTGACCTTCCAAGCTTTATCTGTGAAAGTTGTCACACAACCTTCACTGCTTAACTGCTTTGTTGAAATCAGATTCTTCTTTAGATCTGAAACATGCCTTACCTCCTTTAGTAGCCATTAGTTTCCATTCTACTATTTTAGAAGAACCTTACCCATTCCAACGATTTTACAGGGTTTATCATCACCTAAACGGACTTGTCCAAAATCTCCTTGAACATAGTCATTAAAATATTTCTTATCAGGTGCGGCACGGAATGAGTCCCCTAAATCTACCACCCAGGAATCAATAATATTTTTGAAAGAAAGAATCAAAGCATCTTGTAACACCTCACTTGTCACATTTGCTTCATGATTGTTTTCTTGTTGTGCATCTCCTTCTTTTCCCTTCCAAGATCTACTGTCTTTCTTTAGGTGTCCTTTCTTTCTGCATTTCCAGCACACTATTCCCGACCTAGACTTGGATTTTCCTTTCCTTAATTTACTATGATATCCTGAGCTCTTTCCTCTTTCCATTTTTCTTCCCCAGACTCTGCACTCAAAGCATTACCTGATGTCTCACTGAAGCTTTTCTATCGCATTTCCTCGCTAAGGATAGCACCGACAACATCATCAAACTTTAAAGTACTAGGTCCAGAAACAAAGTTACTAATGGCCATTACTAAACCATTCCAACTTTCTGGCAATGAGCACAAGAATAATAGAGTTCTAACTTCATCATCAAAGTTTACCCCTACAGAACTTAACTGACTTGTAACAGTATTAAAATCATTAAAACGGTCTGCAACAGATCCACCTTCTGACATCTTCATATTAAATAACCGTTTCATAAGAAATACTTTGTTTGAGGCCAAGGGTTTTTCATATAGTTTCGCCAACGCCTTAATCATACCCTTTTTCATTGTTTCCTTCGAAATGTTGAAGGCAACCGACGCTGCAAGGCACAACCGTACTGTTTCGAGTGCCTTTCTATCGAGAAGGTTCCATTCTTCATCTGTCATACCCATCAGAATCTTTGTTTTTCCGCCCAATGGTAGGTACAGATCTTTCTGATATAGATAATATTCCATCTGCATCTTCCACAGCAAGAAGTTTTAGCCGTTAAATTTCTCGACCCTAAACTTACCATCGTCTGCCATTTCTCCCACTCAAACGAGGAATCCTTCTTCCTACAAGTTTATCAACCAAATAGACCTTTGGCTCTGATACCAGTTGTTAGAAAAATATTATATATGACAGAGAAATGAAAAACATATAATATGTGGAAAAATAAAAACACATAAACCAAAGAGACACAGATATACATGGTTCACCCAGTTTGGGCTACGTCCACCCCGAACAACCAGTCCTTCCTTTCTATTATCCAAAAAAATGAAGAGACACGATCTACAGCAAATCCATTGTAATATCCTTTGTTTTCTCTCACAATCTCACCTCTCTATTTCTTGCTTGGAGAATACACGTCTATTACATAACCTCAATACAATTCCCTCATACAAAGAGAGGGGTTGCCGTCTAGGGCAAAAAAACCCTAAATTAAACATAAGTTCTACCGTCAGATCATCCGCCTAATGAATGGCCTAGATTGACTAGAAATTACTATACTTTTACAAGGCAGTTTTACATCTATTTTTAGCTTTGGGGCGCTACCCCCGAAACCCTCGTCGGGGGACCACTAGCCCCCGAACCCCCTAGCCGGGGGGGATCGGCCCCCTTGAACCCCCGCGGGGGGAACAAGTCCCCCCCACACCCCCCGGCGTGGAGGGGTATACAATCTTCCTGGTGTATACATCCGGCTGAAACAAAGACCTCTAAATAATGATGCTCCACACCCAACAAATTTTTGCTCTCAAGGGTTTAGAGGACAAATTAATGACCCAACAAATTGCACCTACGAAGAGTGAATTTTTCACTCAGTTAGCGATTTTCAGGGTGAAATTGTAGGATCTTTAGCCAAAAAGGTGAAATTGTGGGATGTTTAACAATCAAGTTCATGGATGAGCTTGTAGCTCATAAGTTTTTGAGTTTTTCACCAATTTGAGCTCCCAAATAGGCCACTTGAAAGTTGTTCGGTACTTTAAATCTAATGGTGACCTCTGTTTTCTATTTGAAGCACATGTATATGGAATTTTTTTAGGTTACAGGCTAAGGGGTGTATGGATCAAGCAAGTTTTGGTAGTAGATCTTGAGGGTGTTGAGCATAAAAAGTACCTTGTAGGGGTTTCTTCACCTTCATAATTCATTTGCAGAAGACGATACTTGCAAGTTTCAGCTCTTGGACATTTTTCTCTCTATGTCAAGATGAGGGAAGCTTGGACTATGTCTTGTTTTTGCATGTATGCTCATTTTCAGATGAGGTTTACGGTCTTTGTAGAAGAATTTTTTTATTGTTGTAGTTTACATGGTGATTGCAGGTTGTCATGTTATTTTTATGTGAGAGTTCTCTGAAGGAGAGTATTGCCTTCAAGGGAAATAACCAAATAGTCATCAGCATAATTTATGTACTTAATTTTTACACTAAAATATGAGTGGTCTAGTCATGTTGATATACCTAGAGATGTAGCCCAGGAAGGGTGAACTCTGTCATCAAACCTTGTATTGCTCTTATCTATGCTTACATGAATTATATGTGTTATGTTCATTATGATTAACTTGCACATGAGAACTAATTCATGCCTGAAGGGACACTAAACAAACATGTTTCTTATGAAGACCCACTTTCATACTTGCAAAGTGTTAACACAATCCTAATAGTTTTTGTTTCATTTGATTTTGGAAAGAGAGGTGGGAATCACCTATTCCACTTTCAGATCATTATCGATGAGAATCTCCCATTTCAAACATTGTTGCTAGAAATTGATGAAGAAGGTGTTAGATGCACATGGAATGTGAAGAGATATGAATGATAAAACAATGAATTTCATTTTTTATTAACATTGACGTACATTTATAATACATTATTGTGACTATTGGATTCATCTTCCAACGTCTCTTGGATTTCTTTGACTGCTTATTTTCCACACCATAACCCTTATAGGATTAGGTTTCTAACACCCCCCCCTAATCCAAAGGGGTATGCATGACTTCAAGAAGAGATTTGTAATACAAAATGTGAAAAAATTCATCGCAACACTAGGTTGAATGTGCTCTCTGAAATGTTGGCATAAGGTGATGGTTTAAGGATGGCCACCAACACTAGAATGCTTAGTGTAATTCCTGAAACTCTTCCAAATCTGGAAAGAATCTGAAATATTATGCTAGAGGAAGTGTCCCTAATGATTTGGAGAGGGAGACCTTCAACCTGGACAAGGTAGGTCTACAACCTGCGATGGTTTAAGGATGACCAACAACTCTAGAATGCTTAATGCAATTCCTAGAACTCTTCCAAACATGGCAAGAAGCTGAAGTCTTCTACTAGAGGAAGTGTCCCCAATTATTTGAAGAGGGAGAAGCTCAACCTAAAAAGGGAGTTCTCAACCCTGCATAGATGGTTTAAGGTTGACCACCAACCAAAGGCAAGCTCAGGTCATCTCGGTCTCTAGCTACAACTATGATTTTGGTATGGTAGGTTATGGCTCAAACTTGCTTGATGTGGTTTTGAAGCTTGTATATGACCATCATTTCCCCTCTTGTCAAATACAAGGTGAGCAGACAAAGAGAACTTAATTGCAAGAATTTTTAATACTCTAGAAGAAATTATGACATATGACTGAAACATCTTGGTGGTTGAAGCTGATTGCCAAGAAGTGATCCATCCAAGGTGAATTTTTTTTATTGCAGAAGGTTTGTTTCTGAAGTATATGTTTGAAGAATGAGTGGTTTTATGATATTTATCACATGGATGAAGATCAAAACAATGATTTTTCATATGGCCAACTTGGTCAAAATGTTGGCATTTGACAACTTTTGGCTGTGAATGTGGAGGAGCAGAATCTGGAACAGGTGAAGGTGAACCGCCATGAAGAAATATGGAACTCTGAAATTTGATGGGCTTTGAGTAGCCTGAAATATGAAAGCACACATCATTTTCATATCCAAGACCAATTTTGTGCTTATTATGGATAAGCTCTTCTTGAGGTCTGATGATGTGCATGGGAAGCGTAAATTGAACTTCTGCATCTGTATGCAAATCTACTCCTAAAATGGGCACTTGATCTGAATTAACCTCAACTTTACTGACTTGATGGCTTGTTGGATGTTGATAGGATCATGTTTCAAAGTAATTTAGGAAATTTTTCTAAACAAAAACAAGTTCATAAGGATTTATTTTCTGTTGTAACTCTTCTTGCTGAAGTTGAGACTCCAGCTGCAAAAATTCCATGTTTTCTTATGCATTTTGTAGACAAATTTGAACATCAATAAGAGTGGTTTTTTTTATTTTGACTATATCATTAGTAGAACAGAGTATCAGAGTATTCAATAACTATAATACTGTATTAATTCTGGTCATTTTCATTGAAAAAATAAAGTGAATCTCACTAGTGTTGCTCCCAAGAATAAATAAATCATTTCAACTTGTCTCTACCTACGAAATCGACTTCTATGTTCTATCAACAACTTGTTTCACCATATTATATTTGAGAGCTTTTAGCCCTCAAAATTTCAACGCACCAAGGGATGCACTAGAATTAAATTCAATACATTTTAACGCACAAAACTAGTCAACACACTCACTTCAATAGTCATTGTAATAATCCTCATAACTGGACCAACCTTCTATTGATTTTTGGTACCATCAGATGCGCTCTAAGTCTCAAACTTTATAGGGAGGCTTAGACACATGCATTCCCCAATACCCAGAAATGTTTCAGGAAATTCCACCCGGAGATGGTTTTATTAAAATAATTAATTATTTTTAATGGGTCCCTAAGTCTAAACTTAGGAAATTAAAATAATTAATGTGTATTAATCTAAATTGTGGGTGAAGATTCTAGAACAAGGTAGAGATCAAGTCAATGTGATCCTAGCAATTGATTAACATCTAATTTGGGTTGTTTATTAAACATTGAGAGGATTATAAGAGAAGGCTTGATGGGCACTAAGAGAACACACCAGAGGCAGATACTCAGTTGCTTGAGTAAGATCAATTTTCTCACTAGTTGAAGTTTGGCAAGACAAAATTGAATTAGAGGGATAGTTACAAGTGAGAAATAGAGAGAGGGCATCAACATCAATCGAAAGTGCAAGGGAAGAAGATGCATATCATAGAGAATACAATGTAGAAGCTGTGATGCAGGGAGAGACAATGCAGGGGCAGGTTGACGCTAGGACTATGTGGGCAGTTTGACGTTGGGACAGTGTGGGAAATTTTACGCAGAGGGATGTAGAGGGAAAAGAATCACTTCTCCTAGATCATAAACTTGTCAAGAAGAATATGTAAATTTTCTCACTAAGAATCCCCTTCTATTATGTTGGTTGTATTTTGTACATGATATTTTTTCTGAAGAATAATCAAGAAACCCTCATGTATTGCACTAATTTTCCCATATTGGGTTTTTCCAAGGACAATTGTCCAAAAACAACTGTGTCATTGTGGTTATTTATGTGTTGTTATTTTTCTTTGCATTCGTTTTCAGTATTTTGTTTATGAATATTGCAATAGAATTTATTTCAATAGTCACCATAAGAACACTGTGAATAACTTATTTATGAGTTAATGAGTAGAATAAATAATATTAATCACTACAGTAGGATTTCCATTTTGAAATTTTCACATGGTATCAGAGCAAGGTTAACAAGGAGTGCATACTAGAAGAGCCAACGTTCAAGAGAAGGAGGGAGTTTGAAATTACTGCAAAGGAAGAAAATTGAAACCCCAGAAAAATTGTGTAGTCCACCCTAGGAGGGAAAAATCAGGATAAAAGTTTTCCAGTGACAAAGGTAGAAGCGCAGAAACTTCAACATAGAGAAGTATTCAAGAGAGGACTCAGTTCTTTTTTTTTTCTTGTAGCAGTTGATGGGGTAGGATAGCATAAAAAAATAACACAAATATGTACACTTAAAGTGTTTGAGAATTGGCTTCTAAACTAGAAGAAGAATTCACATGACTAGCAAGTTCAACATCAATAGATGGTTGGTACATTGATAGCGGGGTTTCAGCTCATATGAATGGAGTATGAGAATATTTATCGAGCTATCAAGAAGAACAAATGGATTTCCATATTACTATGGTAAATCAGAAAAAGTGTACTCCAGTAGGGAGGGGCACCATAGCATTTTAGACGGAAGCAGGGACCAACATCTAAGCCACTAATGTTTCGCATGTGATGGGATTAGGAATGAATCTGATTTTAGTTTCCCAGTTACAGGACAAGGGATATGATGTATACTTCATTGGAAAGAAAGTCTACATCAAGCATCCAAGCTATAAGAAGAAGAGGCAAATTGGAGCTCGAAGAAACAAATTATATAGGTTGCAATTTGAGTCTCCAATGGCACTGATAGGCAATAACTATGATGATGAAAAGGAATGAAATGAATTATGGAACAAGCGAATGGGAAAATTACACCATGGAGCACTGAGGATACTCAGAGATATTGTTACAGGAGTATTGGCCCTTATTACTGAGCATGATGACTCATGCAAAGGATGCGTACTAGGGAAGTACGTTAAAGCAACTTTTTCCAGAAGTAACAATAGAGCAGATTGTGTATTGGGATTGATACACTCAGATAACTATGGTCCTATATCCACAAGAGCTCTTAGTGGTGGCGAATAATTCATCACCCTTATTGATGATCACTCTAGAAAATCTTGGATCTATTTCTTAAAGACCAAGGATGAGGTCTTTGATCAATTCTGATAGTTTAAGACTCTTGTTGAAAATATGATAGGGAAAAAGATAAAGGTACTGCATTAAGATAATGGTGGAGAATATACAGACAAAGACTTCAGAGATTTCTATGCAAAGGAGGGCATCAAAAGAGAATGGAAAACTCCATATAATCCGAAGCAGAATGGTGTAGCAAAAAGGAAAAATAGAACTATTGTTGAGGCAGCAAAAGCTATGTTGTATGACCAAGACTTGCCTAGATTCTTGTGGGCAGAGGCTTGCAACACAATAGTGTATATCCAGAATAGAACTCCTCATAGAGCATTGGGGAAGAGAACACCCGAAGGTGTCTTTACAGGGAAGAAGATGGAAGTAAGCCATCTCAGGATATTTGGAAGCATGGCATATTGTCACATTCCAAACGAAGAGCATAGTAAACTGGATCAGACTGTAGAGAAGAGGTACCTCGTAGGATATAACGAGACTTCAAAGACATACAAAATCTACATTCCTAGAAACAGAAAGATAGTAGTGAGATGGGATGTAAATTTCAAGGAGGATAGAGCTTTCAGGAAATCTTGAGAGATGCCAGCAGAAGGTCAGTCTGAAGATTTTTCATTAGTCCAGCAGTAGCCGAGGCTGCAAGGAGGACAGGCAAGAGGACAAACTGTTACGCAGTAATTTGTCACCGTTGGTCACCGTCCTTGTTACCCTTGCTTTCGCACACTGGAGGACACATTTATGGACCTGTGATCAGTGACACAACTTAAAAATACTTGCATTAGATTCTCCTAAGTATGAACTTCAAACTCCCTGAAGACACCTTTTGTAGTTTAGCCCTAAAAAGTACCCTTTTTCCATTAGCGTGGGTCCACAGTGTCTTACCCGCGCCAATGGCTCAATTCCTCCAAAGAGGGTGCGTCCATGGACGCTCTGTCATAGAGCAAAGCCCGTGCCACCCAAATTTGGTTATGATTTTTAGCCAGCGCGCACTGAAGTGTTTTTTCCTTCATTTCTCATGCAGTTCTCTGGGGAAAATCTCATGGAAGTGGTCGAGTGTCATCTTTTTATCCATGACAACCAAGTTCAGTGGCTATTCTGGGACAATGCTAAATCTTCAGTAGGTGTCCGGATACAATGCATACTTCCTCCTTCTCCATCTATAAATGACTGTCACCCTGCATTAAACCAACTAGTTTCGCCAGAGCTATTGTGAGTGCCAAGATTATGCTGGAGTGATAGTGAGAATTGAGGATCATAGAGGGGTTATGCTGCCAAAATATTGAGAGAGAAGAGGTCACTTTGCAAGGCGTATTTAGCTGCTTTCCCAGTCAAAGGAGGATCTGACGTTAGAACTTGGTTGTATTCTCTTTTGTTTTTATCAATAATAATGAACGACTATCATTATGGTTCCACTCATGTGTCTTTTAATGATATCTGAGTTATGTCTTTTCTGACCGATATATAATTGCATATACTGGATTTTACGCTTGTGTTTGTATCGTTCTTTGCTTGTGCAGGTGTCCATTTACGCGAAGCGTGAGGATTGTGACTAGCCAAAGCTAAGGAGCGAGAGCGGCGTTTCTTCTACAACTACTAGCGTTGGATTCCAGGTAGATTATCTTGATCGATCTTTGATTTATGCAATTAGGAACCTGCGTGTAGCGTGTGTGATTGTTGCTAGACCCGTGGCGGGCTAGTGGGATCGCCTCTGTCCGCAGAGGGGATTTACCAACTCAACAATTTGGCGACTCCGCTGGGGAGAAGCTTTTTGTTTGTTTTTGTATTGTTTGATTTGTAAATTGTAGACGGAGTCTGAAGAGCGGCCAGGTAGCCTTCGAAACACTCCTGCTATGCAGAAGTGAAGTAGATCAATGCCACTTCAGTCGATCTCCGGTTCAGTTTACAAACTGAACAATTTCAACCTTGCCTTGCATGTCAATTTTTCTCTTGTTTATTGGTCTGAATAGCTTTCTGGGTTAAAGTTCTTGCTGTTTTTTGCTTGCTGGCTCTTTTTAGACACTGTAAACCAAGCCTGGAACTATCTGTTTTGTTTTTTGCCTGGCAAACTTCATTATCACGTTTTTCTTTCAGACAGTCACGCTGATTGGCGCTTGTTGCTCTTAGACAACTCGCGCCAATCTCTGTTTAGCGCGAGTTGCACCTTGACAGTCGCGCCAGACTGGTTAATTTTTTAAATTAGCTTGTTGTCAGTCTTTTAAGCTTGGATCTGTGTCTTTTTTCTCCTTTTACACCTCCTGGAATTTTGTTGGACTGATTTTTGGCTGGTTGTTCTTTCCATCCTTCAGTTGTTCGCCTTTTTCCATCGATTTTACATCTTAACCCTTGTGGTTTTGCTATCGAGCCTTCTGTCGGATTTGTGATTTGCTGATCCAGTCATTTTATTGATTGATTTCCACATTCTTCTGGTAGTTGTACGAGTTTTGCAATATATACTGCAAGTACCTCACTTTTAGCTTGGTTATTTCTTGCCTGACTTCATTGGGACTTAGATTACATAGTTCTTTGAAGATCTTGGTGTTTTCTTTGCTTTGGTGGGTCATTGTTCATGTTTCAGATCTGGTTTTAGATTCCTTTGAGTGAATTATCTGTTTGTGCATATCTCTTGAAATCCGTTAAGTGCATCATACTATTTTTAAAGAAAAGGAAAAAGATTTTTGCTTTTCATTAATTAGCATTTTGTGTTAATATTTGCTTTTAAAAAAGACAAAGAAAAAGATTTTCCTTTCTTGTTATTAGCTGCATTAGGATTTTTGTGATCGTTTTGTTTGTATGAAACTCTCAACTCTTCTGTAGCTAGAATTCATTCAACGAAACGATACAATTTTCGCATATAGTTGCATTTAGGACATTTCAAGAGACCACATACGGTAAGACCGGAAACTGAGACTTAATCAAAGATAAACCATAAAATGAATTCAATGAACCTAACAACGCATTGAAACTTAACGCTCACATTCTAAGAGGTCTAGGTTAGAGACGTGTTCCGGCGTCGTTAAACCTGGTAGTTTATCGTTGAGTGGTTGGGTGATTCCTCCACGGTGAAATGGTAGGTGCCAGTACGGACTGTACTCCCACGTACCGTCGAGTATATAATGGGAGACCCCTATAGGCTTGCAACCTTTAATCCATAGGAAGCCGAGTCTGCCGCCCTACAAACCGTAATGCACTGAACACAGCATTCGGGAAGATTGACTGCCGCGTAAGTCGTGCTGCGCAAGGTGTATATAGCAGTTTTACGGATTGTTTGGCAAACCCTTTTACCTAGATTTCCAGAGTAGTAAGCTTTTGATCCTTTTCAGACTCTCTAACAGAAAAGGTGTAAGTGAGAAGCTTGTCACTTCGTGCTCATTAAACAATCGAAGGAGACTAGAGTCATCTTTTCGTCCTTTTCTTGACTCTTTAAAAATAAAAAGGTCAAGTCAAGTGTCTTAAAATTTATCTGGCCACGATCACATTACCTAGTTAAATCTTGTGTGCGCTAGTTTGAGTAGGATTTCATTTTGTTATGGCAACTTTTTCAGGGTCCACCAACCCAGGTTCCCCACCTGGCGGGAATCCTGGTCATTTCCCTTCTCCTGGGAATGCTGGTGCTCTTTACATGGCGACGTTATCCCTTCCAGGGCTAACTGTCGAGTTGCCGGTTTGGTTATTTTCAAACTCTGTGGTCACTACTGTGTCGGCTGATACTCCATCAGTCCCTCCACCTACACAACATCATGTTGAACTTAAGGTGGATCCCTCCCCTTCGACACCTACTTCAACATCTCCTTCTTCTACTTCGCCTGGTGAAAGTCTCGTTTCGAGTACCCAGGTGGCTAAGAAGAAGAAGAAGAAGACAAAGAAGAAGAAGTCTGCCAAGGGAGCGGTTACAAACACAATAATGACTACAAGCACAACTGTTGTTCCATCACGGACAACAGAAGACGGACTCCTTCCCACTCCTCCGTAGAAGGTTAAGTTTCCTTGCCGATTATGCAAGGAAGACCATCTTCTTCGTGATTGTCCTGGTATTCCCAGGATCTTAAGAATATGGTCTCGCGATTTGGCCCACCCCTCATCGTCCACTGAAGCTCATGGCGATGTTATCTCATCCGTTGGGAATACTAAGGGAAAAGGGAAGATAATATTCCCCTGCAAACTTTGTGAAGGTAATCATTTCCTTCACCTTTGCCCACTCATGGACAAAGCCTCCTCTGTTTTGGAAAGTCTTACAGTTCCCTCACCCCAACTCCCCGCTGGATATCAGCGTCTTTCTGCAACTGCAAATTGTCCTCCTGCTGACCACAAGGTTGGTTTACACACCTCTCTTGTTCAGTCTCCTCTTCCTGAACCTGGCTCTACCCAGCCTGTTCCCGACCAACCATTGGTCGGCGAGCATGTCGACTCGAGTTTACCACCCATTGACCACCCTATTCTAGAAGAGCATCAAGATCATGTTCTCCTTGTCTCATCAGATTCTCCTGAGTCCAAAAGCAATCCTCTTATCCCGGTTGACTCAGAGGGTCCTTCTTCGGTTCCTTTAGAACAGGGGGGCAATCATACGATTCCCCCACCAAGTAATTCGGTCGTTTCCTTCCACTGGCGTCACCTGACTACTTTCCACCTTCCATCCCATGTGCCTTTCCAGATTACAGTACTTGCCTGTGATAAGGCAGTACCTGGCACTGTTCTAGATGAAGGCGCGTCGGTCAGTCTTATGTCGTATACTACTTGGCAAGCTCTCGGTTCCCCACCGCTCAGGCCGGTCACGCAGAATCTGTTGGCTTTCGACGGAGGAGCATGTCCCTCTCTAGGAGTCCTTCCAAATTTCCCTATTACTTTGGGAGGTAAAACTATCTATATAGACGTGTTGGTTACCCAAGGTGCTTTAGATTTCCATCTTTGCCTTGGTCGTGACTATATTTATGCCATGGGAGCCATCGTCTCTTCACTTTTCCGTGTGGTCTGCTTTCCACACGATGGAAGGATTGTAACTATTGATCAATTATCGTTCTTTAGACCCCCTGTGCCGTTGTCACCCCCTCCTGGTTCTCATCCACCGGTTGTATTTGCCCCCCCGCGGGTCAACTATGTGGTTACCTCTCCCATGCCTATATCCAGCACTGCCGACATCGTCCATAGTGTTCTGGGGGCATTGGTTCCTGACTTCCACGACATTGACCTCCCATTAGGAGTGCCACTCTTGGAAGCCCCGACTTCCTATTCATTATGATGAAGATCGGGCAGAGCATAGTTCATTTCCCTCTGTCAAGCTCCCTAAAAAATGAAACAAGGTGTCTTGAGGATAGTTTTGATCTTGTGGCAACCTCGTTAAAAAATGAAACATGATTGGTCAGAGCATAGTTCCTTCTCCTATGTCAAGCTCCTTAAAAAATGAAATTCGGGCCTGTTTGTGCATCAGACTTTGATTCCATCCAATGGCTTCAATTGTTGGTAGAAGGAGCGACCGTTGAATACACGGTCGAGCGTCGTTATCGAGGATGGTTTTGCTAATGTATCAACCTCGTTAAAATAATGAAACTGTTTACCTACGAGGATAGTTCATAACCATTATGTCAACCTCGTTAAAACAATGAAACGTGTGTTCATGCTTTTCGAGCGCATAACCATTTTGTCAACCTTCAACCCATTTTCAATGGACTGAAGCTTGGGGGGCATGTACCTCGGATTGATACATAATGTTTGGGGGCATGCCATTTCATTTCCCATAAAGCATAGTTTGCATACGTGATTCTCATGTGTGTTTTCAAGCTTTCGTAAAAATAAAATATATGCGTGTAAATACATTCCAATGGGTCGTTTGTTATGCAGTAGATACATTAGATTACATGTGTGTCCGAACGTCGCATAGCATATAAAACACATAGTCACGTGAGGGAAAGATCCATCTAGGAATAAACTAAGCATATAAAATATAAAATACATGGATCGTATGTTATGCAACTGATACATTAGATCGCCATTTGTATTAGACATTTGCATAGCATAATTAAAACATCATCACATGTAAAAGATCCATGCAAAAAATCGATATGTATATATATATACATGTGTCAAAGTGTTCGCACCCCGCGCATTACAAAAAATAATACATGTCCAAAAGTCTATACAGCCGCTGACAGTGTACTCCTCAAAAATATGCAAAAACCAAACCTAGGTGTCTAAGCACGGTTATGCTCGTGATAGCATGTCATTGCTCGCACCAAACGTCTCAACAGACGATGGACACGAGTAGACACTCCCACCGTATGCCTCTAGTAAGCTCTGGGTACATCTGCCAATCTGCCATAGTCTGGGATACCTCGAGTGAGTGCCTCGAGGTTCTGCACGAGATCATCCTCACCCTCTATCTAAGGGTCTACTGCGGGTTGTGCTCTGTGCACATTATGGGGCACGTCAGCTGGTTGCTCTGCACCAACATATGTATACATATATAGACGCTGTTAGAAAGAGACATGTATTAACAAAAAAAATTAAATACATAAAAACATCAAAAAACAAAGAGTTCTTACCCAGCTCCTCATCCCAGTTCTCTCCATCAGGTAGAGGGAGATCAGGATCTCCGGTGAAATCCGTGCCTGCATAGGGCCAGTACTCAATGACAATCATCTGGTGTCGGAGCCAGATAAAGAACTCGGGCTTCCAGGACATCTGTTGGCCCCCTCCTCCTCTGGGCATAAGTTCTGCCCATCGATGCAATCTCGGTTCCCTCAGCACTGGATCTGCTACTATCCCTCCAGTTACCCGGAGAATCGGCAGCTGCTCTAGAAAGAAGGTCACTAGGATTGACCCATACCCAAACTGTTTGTTTCCATCCCGCTTACACTTGGTAAGCTGTCGTTTGATGTTGGTTGTCACCGCTGAAGCCCAATCAAACAATGTTGGATGGAGACACTCGGTGGCCAGCAGCAAGTGATTCTTGCTGGCCTCATGGGGTGCCTGTATACCTGCTTCCCGGGTAATGGTAAACAAAATGACTCGTAGAACCAAGCTGGGCACCGTGTTGATATCTATCTTCCTGTTGTTTACACCAAAACGTGCATTAGGACACACTCTGTCCTTCACCTCCTCGATCTTCTCTGTAGAAGGTCGACTACCTGTCAGAATAGGACGTGCACCCCGCCGTGATAAACTAGTAATAAAATAGACATCGGAAACATCCAATTCTAATGTCTGGTCCTTCAGGCGAAACACCTGATCCTCTACATCCCAAGCATCTACTATGAAGCGTAGTAGCTCAGGTTTTGCGCGTAGGTATGAAGTATGGAAGAATTTTTTGAGTCCGTAGTCTCTTAATGCAGTCATGCAGTCATCATCCGCCAAAGCTAGGGCATCAACTTCATTGTGCTCTCGTTCTTTCCATTCCAGCACCATTTTTAGCGAAATCCTGCAAACAAAGGACAATTTTCAATTGTTAGATAAATATTGAAACATAATTTGAAAGAATTTTGCAAGTTCAATGGTCCAATTTGCTAAAAAATGAGATCGCGCCATTGGTGCGACTGTTTCTAAAACAGTCGCGTTAATGGCGCAGCCTCTATGGAAAAATTCCACCATTGGTGCGGTCCCGTGCCGGAAACCCGCGCCAATGGCGCGGACCTAAAAATTTGCAAATCCCTTTGCAGGGAGCTAAAATATGGATAAAAACTAGAAAAAATGGAATGAAAATAAAGCTTGGGATGAGGCCTCTTACCTGTTGCAGACGGCGGCTCCAATGGTCTCCTGGATCGATCACAATCAGCAGGTGAATTGCACTAGAAACCTTCCAACAGTGAACTCATAAGGTAAAAAGTGAAAAGTAAATTTGTTTTTTACTATTTTACTATTTATGGCATTATTTTGACCTAAAAATACATTAGAAGTGATGTTTTTGAGTATTTTTAGGGTATTTTCATGTCGAAATGGGTTTTACGCTGTTTTTTGAATGATGACAGGGTCTGGTGAGTTCAAACGAGCTTCTTTTTAACTTTTTCAAGCTCGGTAAAACATAAGAAAATGTTACTTATGGTCTGCTTTCAGCTCTTTCCTTGACCTTTTAAAGAGGAAAAGATCGCCGAGTTGTCCCTCTTGGCTCGTTAAACGGTTACTAAGGGGCGGTCGTTTTAAGTTCTTTTATCGACCGTTAAAATATAAAAAGATTACCGGGTTTTTGTCGTTTCAAACTCGTTAATGGTTATGAAACAACGTGATTTTGATCCCTTTTCTACTTTTTCAGGTCGAAATCACTACTCATGAAAAGTACTCCTCGGTTGTAATGATCGGGCGGTTCTTTTGGGCATCATTTTACACTTTTTCGGGCCTAGGAGACACAACTCTACGAAAAAGGACTTCTGGAGTTTTCTTTTCTGTGTCTTTTTCAAACTCTCTAAATATGAAAAAGACTCCGAGTTTTGCCTGTGTCGGACTCGTTAAACCCTGACGACATTGGACTCGTCATTATGACAAGACTTGAGCTTCTCCTCCCTAGGGCTCGTTAAACTTTTACTAGGTTGGATTCGACCGAAGGTCGAACTTATACTACAAGCATATGCTATCCCCATCAAGCTTGTTAAAAATAATTGGGGTAGTCGCCAGAAATGGCGGGGGAAAAAGAAAAATTTTGGAACCGTAATTGTAGTCGTGTCGGCAGTATGTCGCTCTTGAACATGGCACTTCTCTGCTTTCGCGTCAGGGTGGGGATATCTGATTTGGTTTTTCACTTGCCTCCGTGGGTTTGGGTGATCCTATTTGACCTCTCATCTGCTCATCGCCTCGTCATCATGACCTCTGATCTATTGATGTCAAATACTGCCAACTTCACTGTCGTGCCGCCGATATGTTCAAGAGAAGTTGACCTCTGAATGAAACCACCTCTGTCTGATAGTTCATACATCTCATTTCACAACATTGTCTCTTCCCATCTTGTGTCGATGATGTGGGAAACATTATGGCCCACCTTCGATGAAGATCACTTCCTGTCGACATCAGCTCATTATCCAGGAAAGTGACCTAGAGACCCCCTTCCGGTACCTTGGAGCCTGCATGCCTCAATGGCAAGTTCTTCGTGTTCGACGCAAGGTTTTCATCATTGGCCTCCGATCAGATAACTCTACGGGTGTTCGACATCGACTCATTCATTCGCACGCCGTAGACTGTACCTATAGTACCTTGAGGACCATTGTCATTACTGGTGGTACCTCTCGCGTCTGTTAACAGCTTTCATTATTGGCTGGTAATCAGACGATGTTCATGCATGTTCAACTTCAGCTCACATTTTCGCATGCTTTAACTTGTACTTATGTTCAGGTCGAAGTGGAGCGCAAGACCCTGGATTGTGTCTGTTGTAATCCAGGCGTGATTTTGATACATGACTCTTTCACTGGATGGCTGCGACCATACCTGAGTCTATTCACTAATCCTAACTAGATGGCTGCGTCCATACTACGGATCTTGATCATCATGTACTCTTTATGGATGGCTGCGACCATGCCACATATATCATGTCTTTGAACTATCATACTGTATCTCTCAATTCTCGGCGGCAGCTATATATGGTCTTGTAAAGCACTTCACCTCTCTCTCTCTCTCGAGGCTCATGCTTTAGGGGGCATCTGTTACGCAGTAATTTGTCACCATTGGTCACCGTCCTTGTTACCCTTGCTTTCGCACACTGGAGGACACATTTATGGACCTGTGATCAGTGACACAACTTAAAAATACTTGCATTGGATTCTCCTAAGTATGAACTTCAAACTCCCTGAAGACACCTTTTGCAGTTTAGCCCTAAAAAGTACCCTTTTTCCATTAGCGCGGGTCCATAGTGTCTTACCCACGCCAATGGCTCAGTTCCTCCAAAGAGGGCACGTCCATGGACGCTCTGTCATAGAGCAAAGCCCGTGCCACCCAAATTTGGTTATGATTTTTAGCCAGCGCGCACTGAAGTGTTTTTTCCTTCATTGCTCATGCAGTTCTCTGGGGAAAATTCTCATGGAAGTGGTCGAGTGTCATCTTTTTATCCATGAAAACCAAGTTCAGTGGCTATTTTGGGACAACGCTAAATCTTCAGTAGGTGTCCAGATACAATGCATACTTCCTCCTCCTCCATCTATAAATGACTCTCACCCTGCATTAAACCAGCTAGTTTTTGCTAGAGCTATTGTGAGTGCCAAGTTCATGCTGGATTGATAGTGAGAATTGAGAATTATAGAGGGGTTATGCTGCCAAAATATTTAGAGAGAAGAGGTCACTTTGCAAGGCGTATTTAGCTGCTTTCCCAGTCAAAGGAGGTTCAACGTCAGAACCCTTTGGTTATAATCGTTCTCTGTTTTTACTGATTAATGAACGACTATCATTATGGTTCCACTCATGTGTCTTCTAATGTTATTTGAGTTATATCTTGTCTGACCGATATATAATTACATATACTAGATTTTACGCTTGTGTTTGTATCGTTCTTTGCTTATGCAGGTGTCCGTTTATGTGGAGCGTAAGGATTGTGACCAGCCAAAGATAAGGGACGGGAGCAGCGTTTCTTCTACAACAAATAGCGTTGGATTCCAGGTAGATCATTCTGATCGATCTTTGATTTATGCAATTAGGAACCTGCGTGTAGCGTGTGTGATTGTTGCTAGACCCGTGTTGGGCTAGTGGGATCGCCTCTGTCCGCAGAGGGGGTTTACCAGTTCAACACAAACTCCTAGATCAAGTACAATGACTAGTAGTAGTAATTCCTCAGAAGAAGGGAATTCAAATAGTTCTCAACAGATGGAATGGCAGGATGAGGAGGAGGAGTTGATTGAGCCTCCCACCACTAGTGGTAGAACCAACGGGGAAGTAAGAAAGATGATGAGGGACGCAAAGGAGTTTGTTGGAGCTCCTAGAACTAAGAAGAGGTAGCATAGACAACCTGACATATATCAAGCCTTAATTTCACAGGTTGAAGAACTTTCTATATTTTAGGAAGTCATTCAACACCAAGTTTGGGTGGATGCCATGGTGGAAGAGTATAATTCTATCATGAAAAATGATGTTTGGGAAGTGGTGCCTAGACTAGAGAATATATCTATTGTACGATCAATATGGATCTACAAGATCAAGTATGTTGCAGATGGCAGTATAGAGAAGTACAAGGTTAGGTTCATGGAAAAGGGGTACACATAGAATGAAAGAATAGAATATGAAGAGATCTTCGCCCCAGTAGTCCGATATACCTCTATCAAATCTATTATATCCCTAGCATCTCAAATGGGATGGGAGATTCACCATATGGATGCCAAGACAACATATTTGAATGGGGTGATAGAAGAAGAGGTGTATATAGAATAGCCTGAAGGCTTCAAAACTCATGAGAAGAAAACTCATGTATGTAAATTAAAGAAAGCCCTGTATCGGCTCAAGTAGGCACCTAGAGCATGGTGTGGTCAGATTGGTAGTTTCTTGCAGTAGTTGGGATTTATCAAAAGTGGTGCTGATCCCAATCTCTACTATTTAATGGTGGAGAATGAGCCACTTATTCTGGTACTATATGTGGATGACTTGTTTCTAAAAAGGTCATCTAGGCTCATATAGGACTGCAAGAAGAGTCTTGAAGCATAATTCGATATGAAGGATATGGGGTTGATGCATTATTTTCTAGGGTTGGAAGTTTGGTAGAAGAATCCGGAGATCTTCCTTGGGAAAGAAAGATATGCTATAGATAGTTTGAAGAGATTCAAAATGAATGATTGTCGACCCATAGCTACTCCCATGATCACCAACTAGAAGAGAATAGATGCATCAGGAGACAAGAAGGTGGACCCCACCTTGTATAGGCAACTCATTGGATCACTTATGTATCTAGTTAATACTAGGCCAAACATTTGCTTCATTGTCAACACCCTTAGTCAATTCATGGTGGAACTGAAAAGGGTGCATTGGGTAGTAGCTAGGCATGTTCTCAAGGATGTGGGTCGAACAATCGAATATGGGTTGAAGTACTCCCGAGGGGATGAAATCAAATTGAATGGGTTCACAGATGCAAATTCAAAATGTAGTTCAGTAGATCAGAAAATTACCTTTGAGCACTGCTTCAGTGCTGGATCAGGAATGATCTCTTGGTGCAACAAGAAGTAGAAGTCGGTGGCTCTGGGCTCAATAGAAGTTGAATATATGGAATCCAACATAGCTACGTGTGAAACTATATGGCTTAGAAAACTGATTGTGAGTTTGTTAAAAAAAAGGTTGGAAGCCACAAAGATTTACTATGATAATCAAAGTTATATCAAACTCTTTGAGAATCTAGTATTTCATGATCTATTGAAACACATTAATATCAGATTCACTTTATCAAATTATGTGTTTAGTGTGGGGCAGTATCACTGCAGTATGTCCCCATTGGAGATTAGCAGAAATACTCACAAAGGCTCTAGGAAGAGCTAAATTCATTCAGTTTAGAGAGTAGATGGGTATGGTAGAGAATTCATTTCAATAGAAGAACAAGTGATTTTTGAGTTACAGTGGTAGAGAAAGTTGCAGTACGAATGCAGTGTTTGGCATTGGCAGGGTCAGTAGTAGTACAAATGAAGAATTTGCGTAGTAGTTGGTGGACAGGATGTCAGACATCAACAACGTAAAGGGAGATGTTACAGTATAGGGTGATGCTTCAACAAATGGCATTATTAGAGCATATTCCTCGCTAAGAGGGAGTGTTGATTTCTGGTAGCATCAGATTTTATCTAAGTCTCAAACTTTGTAAGGAGGCTTAAACACATGCATTCTCCAATACCTAGAACCATTTTCGGAAATTCCACATGGAGATAGTTTTATTAAAATAATTAATTATTTTTAATGGGTCCCTAAGTCTAAACTTAGGAAATTAAAATAATTAATGTGTATTAAGCTAAAATATGGGTGAAAATTTTAGAAGAAGGCATAGATCAAGTCAATATGATCCTATTAATTTATTAAAATCTAATCTAGGTCATTGATTGATCAACGAGAGGATTATAAGAGAAGGCTTGATGGGCACTTGGAGAACACACTAGAGGCAAATACTCAGTTACCCGAGTAAGATTTATTTTATCACTTGTCGAAGTTCCGCAATAGAAAATCGAATTAGAGGGAGAGTTGCAGGTGAGAAAGAGAGAGAGGGCATCAACATCAGTCAGAAGTGCAAAGGAAGAAGACACGGAGCAGAGATAAGACATTATAGAACCTATGATGCAGGGAGAGACAACACAAGGGTAGGTTGATGCTGGGACCATGTGGGAAATTTGACACTGGGACACCATGGGAAAATTGATGTAGAGGGATGCAAAGGAAGAGAAGCACTTCTCCTGGATTAGAAACTTGTCAAGAAGTGCCTGTAAATTTTCTCACAGAAAATCCCCTTCTATTTTGTTGGTTGTATTTTGTACATGAGAGTTTTGCTGAAGAACAATAAAGAAACCCTCACCTTCTACACTGGTTTTCCCACATTGAGCTTTTCCGGAGATGATTATCCAAAAATAACTGTGTCATTTTGGTTATTCTTGTGTTGTTATTTTTCTTTGCATTCACTTTCAACAATATTTTATTTGTGAACACTGCAGTAGAATTTATTTCAATATTCACTTTAAGAACACTGTGAATAACTTATTTCTAAGTTAATGAGTAGAAAAAGTAATATTAATCACTGCAATAGGATTTCTATTTGGAAATTTTCACACCTTTAATATTTGTTGCTTCTCCAATAATCCCTACGAGATCACAAAATGATAATTGCAAAGGAATGTACCATATTTTGAAAGGCCCATCACATTTGTTCTAAGACCACGACATGTTTACACATGCATACAAAAAGGAACATCACTTATTGAAAATGCATTAGCTAAATACTTGACACTAATTGTTGTTTTTTGGGTTACTACATTACATAGTGGGCCTTTTATTCCTAGTGAACGAGAAGGAGTTCATTTATCAAAATGTCGAATACAAAGGAGATAATGTCCCTAGCAATTTCGTTGTTGTCGATCATGAAATCTTCTGGTCCTCCGATCACCTTGGAATTGACTTCACAGTAACAACACCTATAGGAAATGTTGTGTATTCCTTGAAAGGAACATCTGGAGAAATTTTTAAATTTTTAGCACCACAGAGTGGCATGTACAAATTTTTTTGTCATAACATCTTTTTAGCTCCATCAACAATTTCCTTTTATGTACATGTTGGCCATATCCCTAATGAACATGATCTTGCTAAGGATGAACACCTCAATCCTATCAATGTCAAAATCGCAGAATTAAGGGAGGCATTGGAATATTTTATAGATAAACAAAAATATATCAAAGCTCATGATGCTCAACATCTTCACATAAATCAAAGCACACACATGTGTCTTATCAACCTTCACCGTAAGTTACTCCATTTAAGTCCAATGTCGAGGTTTATGGCACTGAACACTTATCATACTAAGAACGAATACCAGTGCATTGTCCTGTAGCTTAACATTTGCTCAAATGTTGACAAGGGCTGACTTTTGGTGTAGGGCAGTGTTCAGCAGGAGGATGTGAGGACCAATTCAGTGCATATTCAAAACAATAGCCAATCTATGGAAGCACTGAGGGAGAAACCCAACATTGATAAGCTCCATTCAAACAAAACTATTCTTCTTCTTCACAGATAAAAAATGAACAATAATAATAATCACCCACTATACAGCCTCTGGACATCAATGCAAATGTAATAAATGAACTATCGGGCATTAAAAGGATGTAAAATCATTAACAACAATATGCAGCAATGATGGGGATTTGAACTAGGTGTCGACTGGTTGTCACAAAAAAGAAAGCCAATCTGAGAGGAAAATGAATGGTTGTCATGCTATTGTTGTTTCTTTGTATCAAAGGAACATAGAAAAAGAGAGTTACATGAACAATTAATAGAGATGGCATTTGGACATTTGTTATCCCTCTGATGTCAATCCTTCAAACACTAAGTTTTCCTTCAACATCTATCCCTCGAATTCCTTTCACAAATATGTTTGACTAGCTGGTTCATCCAGGCTTCCACGTAAATGCATATGCAGATGACAACTTAACATTTAGCACGCAATGGTGGAATTGAAACTATTCAAGAACTTAGGGAGATATTCTAGGAATCTCAGGAACCATTATAGTTTGGAGAATGCTGAGAAGTCCTTTTTCTAGCTTTTTCATTCCAAATCCACTCCTTTCAGAAGAGGTGGTAAAATTGGTTGAAGTTGAGATGGGGACCGAGAAGAGAGCTTGCAAGAATGAAATAACTGATAGGGGTCACTTTTGAATTAATTTTTTAGAAACCGTGCAACATGGGTGCAATAAAACACCATAGCATAGCACAAAAAGTGCTAAGGGGATTCCAGGCATAGCAAGGTGAGATAAATAGTTGCAGATACAATGGGCACAAAAAAATAGCTCATAATGGTTTAAGAGCAAACTCAGATGGAAAAAAATGTTGGTTTACAAGTCAATTTGCAGATCTTAGACCAATTGCTCTTCCTGGCAGAATTAGTATCAACTATCATGCAGCAAAACAATGGGTTAGGATGGAAGGACAAATTGGTTAAGGAAGGTCACAATACAATACCAAAAACTCAAAACTGAACAGGGCAGGAATTCGTTTGAATCTCTAATACCATGTTAGATGCACTTGGAATGTGAAGAGATATGAATGATAAAACAATGAATTGCATTTTCTATTAACATTGATGTACATTTATAATACATTCTTGTGATTGTTGGATTCATCTTCCGACATCTCTTGGATTCCTTTAACTGTTTATCTTCCACACCATAACCATTAGAGGATTAGGTGTCAAAGAGAAGGAAAAATCATATTTGAGCTTGAACCAGTCATGGAACAAGAACTCAACAACTACGGAATCGATTAATTTGAGAGTATCTCATTAAGTGGAAGAATTTATCTATTGAAGATTCCACATGGGAGGATGAGAATTTTATACAAAAGCATCTAGAACTAATCAAATGTTGAGGACAACACTTTTTTTAAGGAGAGGGGCATGTTAGGTCTCTCTAATACTAGTGTATCCCCCTTATTGTTATTGTTAGTGTAGCCCCCTATTGTTATTGGTGTGCCCATGTATCCCCCATGTTGTTATTGTTGGCCCCATAGAAGCCCACCATTTTTATTGTTGTTCCCTTACAATATTATTTTTATGTAGGCTTTGATTATATTTTTACCTTTAAACTCCTATATATACCGAGTTCTTATCAATTGTATCATCCAAGAATTGTTCATTTATGTAATGTTAAGGAGGTTTCCTCCTCAAAGAGGCTAATTTTTAAGTCATTGATATGTCTTTTCTTCTATTTTGTGAGTTGGTTGCATAAAAAATACTCTACTACCACTATCCATTCATCCACTACTACTTCTCCCACTACTCCAATGTCCACTTTCACTGCTGCACCACTATCACCAGTTTCCTCTACTATCATTGTTGCACTACCACCTACAACCACTATCCATTCATGTGATCATTGTCATAAAGGTCAATAAGAGAGAGATTTATTACTCAAGGACACATCTTTGTCATATATCAAGAGCACTATAATGAAGTCATCATAATTACAGTCTAGTCACATCATTAGTGTCACATTCATATGGTGCACTATCACATACAATTTGAACCATGGAGGCAATGCATGCTACAGAATTGTCATAGAAACAAGAAAGATTTGGATATTAAAGGAAAATGGTTACATTCATCAACGTTTACTCCTACTATAATGAATAGTTAGAATCCTTATGCCCTCATTAATCAAACAAATCTTTGCTCAAAATACATATTGTATTATAGACAATCACCAAAAATTATCTTAAGAACAAAGCTTGTGAATTTTGTGTAACATGTAGATGCCTTGATTTCCCTACTACTAACAATATATCTGAGGATGTGATATCTCTCGCACTTTATTTGCTGCTAGAGTCTTGAAAAATTTACCTTCACTTATGTTAGAAATGGTGTATATGTTATTTGTGTGAATCTCAAATGATCTGCAACTTGAGGCTTAATTGTTGATGATTGTTTCTACAATATGTACAAGTGAAGCATGTCTTTATGTATGCTATGTTTTCATGGATACAAATTGTCAACTAGGTCATTGATTTTTTGTTAGCATGTTTACTACTTCAAGGTTACTTTCATACTACCTTCAAGAGTGTTATCATTCTTCAATCTCTTCAAAGTTATTGTTATGCAAGCTCTTCAACGAAACATTCTTCACATCATAGTCATACATGCATGCCCCTGTGTTATGTCAAGGTTATAGTCATATTACTACAGGAAACCCTGAGGCGTACTGTTACAAGAAAACTAGACTTTTTGCAGTTGCCAAATTGAGGATTCTAAATGTAGACACCTATGATTTGTATGCTACATTGTGTTAAGTTACTCTTCCCATGAGACCTCCCAACACATTATACCACAATGGAATACTAACTTATGTTCTTTGTGTGTAGGTGACTCACGATACGAGAGTTTAGATAAAGACAATATGTTTAAGTCTCTGTCAGTACCTTGGAAAATTAACATCACAATTCAAAAGACATGTTACTTTTATGTTTAGCGTGATGTATGTTCAAACATATAGTCCACGAGAAAATAAGGTGTCACTGTTGAAACTACACAGATATGAAATATGTCTTGTCATTTATTTTCTAGTTCATGGAGGATGTTCAATGATCATGTTTTTAAGGGAGAGCCAAATGATTATTTTAGGATTGCTTCCATAACAAAAACCCCTTTTCAATCCAGCCTCTCGTCTAATGTTAAATGTCTTTACAAGGTCAAAGAATTTGTCTTAGAATACAATCATCAAGTGACATTCATTTAGAATTCATAAAAATAGATCATGTATGTTCCTTAGGTTTGAGATCACTAGGTCGAATGCCTCAATCAATAAGACTGGTAACCATTAAGAAACATGAACTCACAAAGTAAGTCCATGTTGCCTCAATCTCAACTTCTTGATGCTTAGAAAGGATTTGAAAGCAAATTTACACCCATCAAATCCCAAACAAACCTTATGCAAAAAAAACTTTCCAAAACATCCCATATTATAATTTGTGACCATAGGTGATCCATATGTGGGACACAACCGAAAATTATATATTATTTATGAAACTAGGCCACAAATATTTTCATTGATAGGTCGCAACATAAATGCTCTAGTCCTACTCACACTAATACAAAGAGTTACCCTACAAAATATTTGAAGTGGTTTAATTTATTATTGTGTCTCATTTATATACCAACTGTTAACCAATGTAGATTCACCCTGTATCAATGCAATTTCAGAGATCAAGTTCTCCACAAGGCTGTACAGGTTTTGGAATTTCCTTAGGACCGTAAATACTTTAGAACATCATCAGATACCTACAAAGATAATAACAGTGAAATCTTAAGCCCCAAAAACAATGAAACCCAAGAAAATTTCAGTCTTCATGGCAGGTTGGAGATATTCATCAAGGAATGTGAGTCTCCATTAATCTTTTTGTGATTAGACAAATGGAATTTATATAGTTTGTGAACAAGTTATTTTTGAGCGCCAACTTCATAAAATTGGAGGGAATTCAACTTAGGAATTAAAATATGATCTTTTCATTTGGCCACGTTGTAAAGTTCCCCTCCTTTTTTTGAAATAATTTTAAATACCTTTTATTGGCCCAAACATAATAATATATTATAAAACCTTTTCACCTCATCCTTTTCTTTAATTTAAAAATAAATAATTATAATTTGATTGTGATCAGGGATCAGTATTTTAGCTTAAAAAATGAAAAGTGCTTAGAATTACTTCAAACCTGAATTAATGGATATAGTTCATCTCCATCTTTCCAATGTTGCAAATGGTTCAAAAAACCAACATTATGTGCGAAAGTTAGAGCTTCTGCAAGTTTGGTAAAAAGAAAGCCCCCAGGGCCAACCCCCACCCCATGTGACCAAGTGCCCGAACTAGGAGCTAGGGGCCAACTATTAAGTGGGATTAGTGTGCCACTAATTAGTTTAACATTTAATTAATCCATAATTAAGTTGGCGGAATTTATGGCGATGCCACTAAATCTGGAACCACCAGCAAACTTGGCGGACTTAACTGTCAGTTCTCTAGATTTAGAGGAGGTTTTCTAGGAAAATTGTTTTGAGAAATAACTTAATTATCAACCAAATTTAAAAAATTATTAGTAATTTTTGGCTAATTGCAATGTGGGGAATTCATTGGAGTAGGTTTCAGAGGAAGAAGAGGTCATCTACAGGTGTTTTTGTTCACTTGAAGAGTTTTGAAGCCTAGGCCCACCAGGTGTAGGAGGTCATTCCTAGAGCAATTGGTAACCAAATTGAGTAAAAAAATAGTCAATTCTGATATATTTGAATGTTTTAAACTCATTGGAATAGGTACCAAAAGCATTGGATGCATGTAACAAAAATTTGAGCACTATTGAAACTAATACAAAGGCCCACACTATGAAGTTGGACCAAGGTGATGTAGCCCAAGAGGGGTGAACTCCTTCAACAAAAAATTGTGTATTGAGCTCTGTTATTTGTGCTTGTTGTGTTTTTTTATGTTTTTATTCAGCCATTTAAATTCATGCTTTTAAGTTCATGCAAAACACTAAATTTCACCAAGTTAGATGAATTGACAATCACATGCTCATGGATAAACTCTCTATGGCTAAGCAAACCAAAGAAAAGAAAATTTTATATCTGTAAATGATATTAGCATAGCATTAACTAGCAATTAGTTTTAGATCAAGTTGGTATTAGAGCATAAGGTTGCTTGCTTGATTTTATTGAAGGGTTTAATAGTTGCAACTTTTGTTATGATTACAAGGTTGAAGTTGCAGAGAGGAGAAGGTAAGCTATTGATAGCTAGTCCCAAGATTAGGACAAGAAGGAAGAAGGTTAAGAAAGCATCATCCTCACCTAAAGGACCACTCAGGGAAACACCTGAATCACCTCAATTTCCATCTCCATCAGTTGAGATTGAAGAGGCACAAATTGTACAAGAGGCTGAAGTGATTGAAGAGGTACAATCAATACAATATTTTGAGCTTGAATCCATAGCCATTATGTCTAGAGAAAGAGAGCATGAAGGTCCCTCTTCAGAAGAGGAATAATTCAAGAAATATTTCTATAATTTGACTGAGATGGTTAAAGTCCTATATGAAGAGAGGAACACTAGAATTGTTGGAGAGAGTTCTAAACCTCCACATGGAGAAGCAAGCTCAGAGAAAAAAAAAATGAAAAGAAGGATTCCAAAGGGAATGGTGGAAATACACCTCCATCTCTACCATCCTCATCATCTCCATCATCTCACACAACAATATCTTCCACAACCACCACTGCCCATACTTATTCCAAGACCCCAAAAGGAAAAACTCCATTATTGAAATTGGACATAAAATTTGAACTTCCCATGTACAATAGAGAGGTGAATGCAGAAAATTTGGACAATTGGATTTGACAGATGGAGGTATACTGCAGAATTCAGAACCTTGAAGAAGATGACATAAAGATCCAGTTGGCTTCACTGAGGCTAGAAGGAGCTACACTAGTTTGGTGGGAAGCAAAGACTCAAGAGGAAATGTGAATCCATGGTAAGATATCCATTTCTTGGGTTGAATTTGTTTTTGCAATTAAAAGAGAGTTTTATCCTTTAGCTTATATACAAAAATCCATTATGAGTTGGAAGAATTTTAGGAAGCTTAAAGGGCAAAGAGTCCAAGATTATACATAAGAGTTTAGGAAAAAGGCTTATTGTTGGGAGTAAACTTGAATTCACAAGACACACCCTTGAAATATATTGGAGGTTTCCATTCATATTTGCAGCATACTATCTTTATGTTTAACCCAAGCAACTTAGATGATGTGTGCAAGCTATGCATCTTGACGCAAGGGGAAAAAACATAGAGGAGAAAGGTGAAAGTGAGGGTAAGGGAAAAGAGAAGGGAGGAAAATGGAAGGGAAATAAGAATGCAAGTATCAAAAAAGAGAAGGAAAATCTCACATGCAAAAATTGTTCAAAGACTGGCCATGATGAAAACCATTGTTGGCAACTTCATCCAGAATTAAAACCAGATAGATTGAAAGCCAAAGAGAAGGGAAAAATTGTTGCTATAGCTAAAAAAGACTTAGGGTCAGATTCAGGAGATGAGACAAAAATTACAACTATGGGTTTGAAAGCTCAACATGTTGAAAGTACTAGTTCCCCAAATAGTCACAACAACTCTCCAAATGAAGACAAAAGGGAAAAGTTGTTCACTGCCATAATAATCTCAAATCATACCAAGATTGATGCACTCTTTGATAGTGGATCACAAGCAAACCTGATTTCAGAAGACTTAGTTAAAGGCCTTAAACTTGAAACCGTACCACATCATAAACCATACCCTTTGGGTTGGATAGTTAAGGATTCCAATTTAGAGGTTTCAAGGAAATGCATTTTTCGATTTGCTATTACTGCTAACTTTGTTGATGAAGTCGAGTTAGCCGTGGTTCCACATGACATTTCTGAATTATCTTGGGAAGTCCATATTTGTATGACAGGAAAGCGTTGTTTCATCACTATGAGCACAAATATAATTTGCTTAAAGATGGGGTGAAGTATATCGTGAGAGTTCATAGCAAGAAACTGAACATTTCTTTAGTTAATGCAGGGTAAATGAAAAGGCTAGTGAATGCAAGTCAGAACTTGACATTGTTGATGATCAAACAAAGAGATGTTTTTAATCATACTTTTCATAAAGATGCTTCTATTTGTAATGAGTTGTTTCAGAATGATAGCAGGTTTTCCTTGAAACAAGGTGAAAAACATTTGCAGCAGCCAACATTGGTGTTGAGTGGTGTTGAAAACAAGGTGCCAATGCAAGAAGTTGCAAAGGTCAAAGAGAAGAGGACAAATCAGCTTGGCAAAGAAGGAATAGGTTTCACATATGTTCATTGCTGGTTTCCAAAAGGCACATTACAATGGCAAAGAAACTTGGGCAAGAGTGGACTCAAGTACAAGGCAAAAGCAACTGAAAATCGCCATAGAGACGAAGTGCAAGGTGAGAAAGATTCCAAGTTTCCTTTGATTGTTGAACAAGGTAGGAACAAGATGTTTTCTGCAAAATTATATTTATGTTCTTCAAATTCAGAAATATTGCAGCATGACGGTGTCAAAGACAGCAATGGATAGTCGTCAGTGTTGAGTCCCAAACTTGTATTTTTCCTACACCTTTTTCTAGCTTCTTCCCATTCATTTGAACCTCCTAAGTCATCAGTATCATTGCATATTAGTTTAAAAGGGCATTTAAAGTGGTTTCTTGACTATGTGTTTGTGTTGCTATTTGAACTAGATTTGTGTTTATAAGCTGCGGAATCTTGTCACTTTCCGCAGCCAGCCCAACTTCCCGCAGCTGTTTTGTCAAAGTCTATATTGCAGGTGTCTTCAGGCGAATCGAGCCACATGGGCAAGTTGCAAACGATGTGGACATGGACCAAGTCCTATTGGCTCAGTCGAATTCATCAAAAGAGGCCATAGTCAACGATGAGCAAAGTGTTGGTCAACATAAGAGTCATATGGTGATAAAACTCTGTTTTTCACTACGTGAAGCTTTGCGTGGTTGTTCCTAAATCTCAAGGGACAAATTAACACCTGTGGACTGCTCCACGAACCGAATCCAACAGCCACCCTCCAAAGATTTAATCTTCACGGAAGCCATAATGCTAAATTTCGGGACGTGGTTGTTTACGTGTCTTTTACCAGCGCAGATTGTAGGAAAGTAGTTATGTCATCCTCTGTTATAAATAATGCATTCTCATACGCATACTAGTTAGCTTTGGTAATGTAATTTTGACTATTAACGAGCCCACTGTGCCGTGATTTTATCTTTGTGTTATGACTGCATTTTAATACATGAAAAGACTCTGTTTATAAGCTCAATTCATGGTTGATCGTTGATTGTCCAAGGATTATGCAGAGGGTCCCTGCACAGGCCTAGGTTTTGTTTATTACTATATATTTTCATGCTTTATTTCTTTACATTCCTTATGCCATAATCATTCACTTGTATATATATTGCATTTCTTATGGTATTAACGTTTGATAGCTGTCCATAGCTTTTCATGTGCTATAATGATGTTAACTAATCAGTGCCTTTGTTTCAGATTACAATAGGTAGCCCGAGCATTTACACATAGTTTTCTAATGACTAATGACATGGAATTATTCTTGTCCTTCTGCTAATTCATTTCCTTTAGTTTTTAGTTCCAGCACTATGTTATTTATTTCAGTTTTTCTCATTTACTCTTCTGCAAGATAGATATTAAATTACTCATGTCATTTTCAGTTACCTCCTAAAGCCAGAGTGAGTCGAATGGTGAGGGATTGAAGTATGAATGCATAGTTTGATATTACTTTATTTTTCTGCAAGTTAGTTATTAAATTGCTCATGTCATTCTCAGTTACCTCCTAAAGCCAGAGCGAATCGAATGGTGAGGGATTGAAGTATGAGTGTATAGTTTGATATTAGTTTTATTTTCTGAAAATTAGATATCGGATTGCTCAAGTTGTTTATGATTACCTCCTAAATCCAAAGCGAGTCGAATGGTGAGGGGTTAGAATATGAGTTGATGTAATGTGATTTTAGTTTACTTTGCTTGCAATTTTTGGATTTCTTTGAGTTCAGTTTTTCTTATATTTTTACGGTAGCAAAGATACTGGGTTTCATGGTCACTAGCTCACTGTTGTTTAATTAGAATAGTGGTACATTTTCACTCTCTTTGAGGAATTAGTTTCATCATTGCAAGTTTTAAAACCTTTTTTAAAAAGTTTGAAGTTTTGAAAATCATTTTAAAGGACATCATTGCCTTGAACATTTATATCATACTTGTCTTTTAGAATTTCCATCTCACATTAGGGAATTAACAGAAATAAAACCAAAACAAAACAAAAACTCAAAAACGACAAAAAATTAAGAAATAGGTTATCTTTCACATATAGTGCACCACACTTCAACAGTTTACGACTCCCGGATTGACAATTAATATAGCAATTCAGGACACTCTAAATTGACCAAAAATTTTGGCACCATTGCCAGGGAAGTGTAACTAGGTAGCCAATTTCCTAAAAAAAAAGGAACAATAAAAAGAAGGGAACATTTGATAGCTTCCTGAAGTATGCTCTCATCTTGCACTTAGTGTGATCTGGAGGATCAGAAAAGAGAGTTATTGGTTCAATAATTTCTTAAGTCTGCTCTCTTCTTGCACCCAGGGTGACCTGGAAGATCAGAAAGAAAATTATTAGCCCAACTTAAAAATAAAAAAAATGACATGCATAGAGTAAGAGATTCTAGGGGAAGGTTTATAGCTAGAGCCAAGAGTTTGATTTTCACAACTCCATCTTCTTCAAGGGATAGACAAGATTCACCACCATTTACCCCTAGCCTTAAGATTCCTAGAATTCAAGGATCAGCTGAATTAGAGGATTCTCCTACACCATCTACCAAATCTCATTTAGAGGAAGACCCTCTCTTTACTTCTACAGGAAAGAATATTGTAATTCAAGAAGTAGAATCACCTGAAGAAGAAAAGGAAGAAATTCCCTCTCATCCTCCCTTAATAGAAGAACCAGAGGACTTCTGAGGACTCTGAAGAAATTATCATGACAGAGGAAGTAGTAGATGGATTTGGAGGTAGAGGTAGAGGTAGAGGAGGAGGAAACAATGGAGGAGGAAGAGGTAACAATGGAGGAAATAGGGATGGGGATAACTCATTTGGATTCCCTATAGCCGATGAGGAAACTCATACAACAATGAAAAACATTTCACCATCTATCCTCCCAAACTTTCATGGGTCGAGAAGTGAGGATACCGAAACATTTCTATTTGAGTTTGAAGTCTTGTGTCGAACCTATGATTATATGGAAGACTCTCAAAAACTCAAACTGTTTCCTTCAACATTAAAAGGAGCTACTTTGAAATGATTCATGGGATTAGCCACTCAGTCTATTAATAGTTGGAATGATCAAACATTCTTGGATAGATACCTGGACTATTGCATGCCCACCAATCATAAGGATGAGGTATTCAAGATGATGCAAAAAGAAGATGAAAACTTTGAGGACCTACTTGAAATATTTCAATACAACTTAAAGAGAGCAAAAATGAGTAATCTAGATGAGGAAACCTTGAAAGCCCTTCTATCGAAAGCCATTAGAGATGAATGGATAGACATTTTAAACATGATGGGAAAGGGAGATATCTCTCAACTTCCACTTCATGACATAACAGAACTATGTGTCCATCTCTCAAGGGGAAAATCTAAAACTGCAAAAGGACCTAGAGATCCTTCTCTGATTAGAGCAAACAAATCTACAACCAACTCAGTAAGTAGGGCAGAGATTGGCAATATGCTTGATGATTTCAAAACTAATATTTTAGGGAGCCTTAGTGAGCAACTAGACACCCTTAAAATACAAAATTTGTATCAATCATGGGTACAAGGTATGCAAAATACTTATGGGGGATTTGCTCAATTTTATCAATATCCTCCATCTTTTCCAAATCAACAAGCTCCACAACTTCCAAATCAAAACCCACAACTTTCATTACCATTTCCACAACAACAACAAACTCCTCAACAAAATTCTCAACTCTTGCTTCCATTCCAACAAAAAGAAAATCAACTAACTTCCCAGCCATTGCCAAATCCCAATAATAAAAATCCTCAAAATGCTTACATGGTACAAGGACAACAATTTCCTACCTATATGATTGTTCCTCTCAATGATGTACAACTCAGATCCGATAGAGTTTTAGAAAAACCTTCTATAGATGCTCAAAAGCAAAGTATTTCTGAGGAAGATTCTCTTGGAGCCAATAAATGTTCTGAAGCATCTCTTCAAAACCCAAACACTCAAAAAGAAAAAGAAAAAGAGTCAACCCCCACAACTCCTATAGTTGAGCAACCTGCATCTTCATCCACACCTCCTTTTCCTTAAATATTACAAATTGACAAAGGAGTGGAAAAACAAATCTTGTTGCCTGACTATGATTTCCTAGATGAATTAAAGAATGTACGTATCAAAATTCCCTTGCTACAAGCCATTAGAGAGATTCATATTCTATCAAAAACAATAAAGGAGTTGAGTCTCAAAAGACTATGAAGAAAACCAAGAGATACAAGAAGAATCCGCCTGGTAGGAAAAATTGCAGATATCATGATGGGAAAAATTACCATACAAAAGTATGTAGATCCCGGTAGTCTAATTGTCAAGACACATATCAATGGGGTATAAATTCCAAATACTTTGATTGACTTAGGGGCTTCTATCAACATTATGAGTAGACAGACTATGGAACAGCTAAAACTTCCTAATCTTCTTTTTACACCTACCTTACTGCAACTTGCAAATCGATCTATAATCAAACCATATGGTGTATTAGAAGATATTTAAGTCTCCTTAGATTTTTGGGAATATCCAGTATATTTCATGATTTGACTCCCAAGAGTAATGTAGGAGGGCACCCACTCATTTTAGGAAGACCTTGGCTAGCCACAGCTGATGCTTTCATTAGTTGTAGATGTAGGGATATGTACATTTCTGATGGTAATTCGACAAAGAAATTCAATTTGTATCCTCTAGCAAAAGAAATTACAAAAGTAGGAGATAATGAATGGGGCGATGATGAGGACACTATACAACCTGTCTTTACCATTTCTAAAATCAATGAAGATAGTCAAATTCTGAACACATTAGAAAATTTTGAAATATCTTCAAAATATGACCACACACAATTTCAGTTAGGTTCTGACATTGAGTATCTATCATCTAGACAAATGTCTCTCTACTCTATGGAAGAGTTTGGTAGTTCCACCATTGAAATTTTTCCAGGTAAAACATTGAATATCAACAAAAACTTGGAAAAATCACAACAGGGAGAGCTAACCAAAATCTTACAAAAACATTCTACTGCATTTGCATGGGAATATACTGATATGAAAGGTATTGAGCCTAAGACTTGTATTCATCACATCTACATCGAGGAAAATAGTAGACCAATCAGACAACCTCAGAGAAGGATGAATCCAAACCTTAGGGAGATAGTGAAAGAAGAGCTCCAAAAACTACTCAATGTAAACTTAATTTATCTAATTTTAGATAGCCGATGGGTTTCTCCTTTGGTTATAGTACCTAAAAAGAATGGTAAATGGGGAGTATGCATTGATTACAGGGAATTGAATAAAGCAACCTTGAAGGATCACTTTCCTTTTCCCTTTATCGATCAGGTATTAGATACACTAGCAGGCAAAAAGTACTTTTCATTCTTGGAAGGTTTTAGTGGCTATAGTCAAATTCAGGTAGCACCTAAAGATCAAGATAAGACCAAATTTACTTTTCCATGGGGAACTTTTGCTTATCGAGTGCTTCCTTTTGGATTATTTAATGCACCCGCAACATTCCAAAGAGCAGTACTAGGAATTGTTTATGATCTAATCCATGATTACGTAGAGGTTTATATGGATGATTTTACAGTTTATGGTAACTCATTTGAAGAAGCATTAGAGAATTTGGAAAATGTACTTATAATATGTAAAGAGAAAAATCTTTCATTAAGTCATGAAAAATGCTTTATGATGTTTACTGAAGGTATTGCTTTGGGACATCACATTTCAGGGGATGGGATTAAAGTTGATAGATCAAAAGTTGAAGTCATCTCCAAGTTGCCTATTCCAAATTGTCAAAGAGATGTTAGAAGTTTTCTAGGATTTACTGAATACTATAGAAGATTTATAGAAAACTTCACTAAAATAACATCTCCACTCTTCAAACTACTTACAAAAGACTATGAATTCAAATGGGATCCTGATTGTCAAACAGCCTTTGAAACTTTGAAAACAAGAATATCTGAAGCACCTATCTTGAGAGGACCAAATTGGAAACTCCCTTTCCATATTTCTACAGATGCCTCAGATACAACTCTAGGAGCCATGTTGGGTCAAAATGATTTAGTTCCTTATGCCATTTATTATACCAGTAAAAATTTGACTCCCATTAAGTTGAATTATACTGTGACTGAAAAGGAGTTCTTAGTCGTTGTTCATGCAATCAATAAGTTTAGATATTATATAACAGGCTATGAAACTTTTATCCATACTGATCATTCTGCTATTAGATATCTAATGAACAAACCTGATACTAATGGCAGAGTTACAAGGTGGCTCTTACTGTTACAAAATTTCAATACTTCTATGTTGGATAGACCAAGGAAACAAAATACAGTAGCTGATTTCTTGTCTAGGATCCAAAATACTAAAGAAGATTCTCCTGTAGAGGATAAGTTTCCTGATGAATATTTGTTTGCGATAACTACTAAGACTCCTTGGTATGAAAATATTGCTAACTATTTGGTTACAGGGAAACTACCTCCACATCTATTTCCTAGTGAAAGAAGAAAGATTATTCAAGAGAGTTCAAAGTATTCATGGATTTCTAACGAATTGTTTAAAACAGGGCTAGATTTTGTGATCAGAAGATGTGTTAAGGAAGATGAAATGCCTAACATCCTCAAGGCATGTCATGATGAACCATGTGGCAGACACTTTGCTGACAAAAGGATGGCCTATAAAATCCTTTCTTTAGGATATCATTGGCCTTCCCTCTTCAAAGATACAAAATAATATGTCAAAAGGTGTGACAGCTGCCAAAGAGTAGGGAAACCGATTCTTTCAAATGAAATTCCATTGCAGCCACAGGTACTCATCGAACCCTTTGAAAAATGGGCTTTAGATTTCATTGGACCTATTAATCCACCATCTAAACAAAAGAAGTATATATTGGTATGTACTGATTATGTCACTAAATGGGTAGAATCCAAAGCATTACTTTCTGCTACTGAAAATTCAGTTGCTTTATGAGGATATTTTTACTCGCTTTGGTGTCCCAAGAGAAATTGTGACAGATCAGGGAAGTCAATTTACATCCAACATGGTGGAGAAGCTGATGGAAGAATAAAAAATCAAGCACAGGAAATCTACTCCTTACCATCCGTAAGCAAATGGCCAAGTGGAGTCTACAAACAAAGTTATTGAAAGCATCATCACCAAAACTGTTCATCTACACAGGAGAGATTGGGAAAAAAGGCTTCCTGAAGCCTTATGGGCCTACAGAACTATATGGAGAAATACAACAATACATTCTCCCTATGAACTTGTTTGTGGGAAAGAAGTCCTACTCCCCATTGAGTTCCAAGTCAAAACCTTCAAGATGGTAGTTCAGTTGGGGATGGATCTATCAGAAGCTCAAAAGCATAGAATGGAGCAGTTGAATGAGCTAGATGAGATCAGACAAGAAGCAATCCTAAGAACTGATCTAGTTCAATATCAAAGAGCTAAGTGGCATGACAAATACATCAAAGAGAAAAAGTTTCAAGAAGGAGACTGGGCATTGCTATTTGATTTTAAGTTTAAAGACTTTAAAGGCAAATTTTAGACTCATTGGCTTGGGCCATATGAGATTGACAAAGTCTTTAGCAATGGAGCAGTAATTATCAAGACCATTGATGAATCTCAAACTTCTCTTATTGTGAATGGCCACAGATTAAAGATCTGCCATAATCCACTCTCAAAAGAGGAATCTGTCAAAATTTTTCAAGATAATTCTGCAATAGGGCTAGTGAAGAAGAATCCTTCTTCTCCACTAGCCTAGCCTTTGTTCTTTTCTGTTAAATAAAAAAAAAAAAAAAAAAAAAAAA
>APFE031215223.1:176130-270143 GCA_000404065.3 Pinus taeda | reverse complement strand
TATTAAAAAATTTATCTTTTTTTCTCTCTCTCATTTTTTATTCCACTCCACCTCATTCCCATTCCACTCCATCTCATTTCCATTCCACATCACTTCATTTCAACTCCATTTCATTCATTTCATTCCATTAATAAAAAAAATTATAACCATTTTCCATCCAGTCAGTCATCGTTTATACATCTCATTCAGTTATAAGCTTGTTAAGTCAGTTTCCGCAGCTAAAGTCAGTTTCCGCAGCTGCTCACAGATTCTGCAGCCAGTCAGGTTTCTACAACCACCACTCTGTTTTTCAAAAAAAATTACAGTCAGGTGTTAGTTCAACAATCATGAAATCAAATGCAGTTATGAGGATATATTATGAAGACATAAGGCATTCAAAAGCACCAACGAGGAGCAACTGATTGAAGACTAAAGAAAATTGACAAGAATTCCAAGGTATGAATAAAAATTTATTTCAAAATGGCATTATAACACATTTTTGCATAGTTATTAAATCACGAGCTCAACTATATGCAATGATTAACGTAATCGCCTCTATAACCATTTCATTCCACGACATTCCTCCATAAGCCATGTATTTATTTTCCAATGGTCTTATGATTAATTCCTGGATTAAACTCAAGTTTGGAAATATTCTCACACTCCATTTGTGATTATGGATTGTGGTTGATTTGGCTACGGCTTCTTTCAGCCACAAAAAATCTGTAGCCTTTTTATAAACGTGCTTGCATCCACTCTACAGCCACCCAATTTTAAATACTGCCGGATGCACTTTCTCCCCCTACTGTTCTATTGACCTCACGGCTTCATTTCCACCATGCTCACATAAGCCTTCACCCCATTTTGTTCTCTGTTCCGCTTCATTTCGTGTACCTATTCTTTGATATCCGCTTACAGTTGCTGGTCTCCTTCATAAAACCTGATCATTTCTACTAATTCAGACGAGTTTTAAAGAACAGAAGGAAGGATGGGACAGCTATTGAGGGCAGAACCAGAGGAACCCAAATTTATTGAAGGATACCCACAAGTGAAAGATATACTGAAGAAGGCTAGGTGGTTACGTTTTATCTAGAAATTCAAAGGCTACCATAGGGAGGTTACAAAGGCCTTTGCAAGGTCTCTTGATGGACTAGAGGTGGAAATTGGAGACCTAAAATTCACAGTAACTGAAGCATCAATAGTAGCTGCCACAGAACTTCCCCAGGGAGGTGAACGCTGGTTTAAGAACGGGAGCATTGGCGATGAAGCTTGGAGAGTGATCTTACGTGACCCATGTATGGATGTCACCATTTTCAATAAGGGAATTCTTGTTCATGCTTTAAAACAAGAGTGGGCTAGCTTATTGTTAGGTATTCAAAAGTTTATCACCTGTGAAGGACGTTTTGGAGCAATGTACATGTATCATGCACGTTTGTTAATGAATTTCCTATACAACCAGATCCTTAATCTGCCATAATTTTTACTAAACAGTTTGAAAAAGATGTTTGTAATCGTCCAAAAGCATCTGGGGGACATAGAACCACATTTGTATCACCATGGTCTCGTGAAAATCCTGATAGAAAAATAATTAAAAGAGAAAAGGGACACCTAGGAGCAATTTTTAATTAGAAATTTCTTTGAAGAACCCCAAGAAACCCCTGAAGGCAGTACATAAAAAAGAGTTAGAAGAAAGAGAACAGATGATAAAACTCAAAGCACTCCTACTAACACAGTTGAGAGAAATAGTAGAGAAGAAAGACTGTCTAAAAGGAGGAAGGAAAAGACCGAAGGTAAAAAGCCAACAAAATCAAAAGACAAAAGAAGCATTGAGGCTGTGCATCAAACCCCTTCCTTAGAAGAAGACCATCAAGTATTGTATGAGAGATTAGTTCACCTTCAGGAACAGTCAGCTATGGCCAAAAATAAAGGAAAAGGAAAACGAAAGGAAAAAGACAGTAGTCTGCAATATGTAAGAAGAAGAAGCAAGCTTAAGGGAAAATGGAGAAAAGCACAAACGAAAGGACCCCATTTTATTGATTTTGGAGAAGGAACACCTGAACAAACTCCAGCTGGTAGCAGTCCACCTCATTCTCAACCAAACGTTGAAACTAGTCCTCAAGATGATTTCGGCTAGAGTTTGAAGTCAATTCTCCTCCATAGTATTTTGGGGACAGCCCCAGGAAAACGAAACCCGAAATAGATCCAAGGTAGCAATAGGTGTATGATTACATAGAATCCTTAGAAAGAACAACCACGGGTCCCAGCACTTCATCCACTCAGCCTCACATAGCACAAGAAGCTCTAGTCCAATCGTTGAAACAAGAAATATTTGAGTTGGAGGTTTTAAATAGACATATTAAAAATGAAAAAGAAGCACTCAAAGAGCAGAGCAGACTGGACAAGATCATCCATGACAACACTATGCTACGACTATGGCACAAAAAGAACAGAAAATTGAAGAAGAAATGCAAGAAGATAAGTAGAGCACTGATTAATCTTAAATTCAGATGCTTGATGAAGAAGCCCAAGATGTTAGCAACACCAAGGAAGAGAGGAAGAGGGCTGGATGTATTGGTAGAAGCTTCAGAACATATGATTTGAAGGGGGGATAGTCAAAATTTTGGTTGCATTAGGACATGCAACACCTTCACAGTGGGGGTATGTTGAGTCCCAAACTTGCATCTTTCCTACACCCTTTTCTAGCTTCTTCCAATTCATCTGAACCTCCTAAGTCATCCATATCATTACATGTTAGTTAAAAAAGGGCATTTAAAGTGGTTTCTTGACTATGTGTTTGTGTTTCTATTTGAACTAGATTTTTGTTTATAAGCTACGGAATCTTGTCACTTTCCGCAGCCAGCCCAACTTTCCGCAGTTGTTTTGTCAAAGTATATATTGCAGGTGTCTTCAGGCGAATCGAGCCACATGGGCAAGTTGCAAACGACGTGGACATGGATTGAGTCCTATTGGCTCAATCGAATTCATCAAAAGAGGCCATAGTCAACAGTGGGCAAAGCGGTGGTCAACATAAGATTCCTACGGTGATAAAACTCTATTTTTCACCACATGAAGCTTTGCGTGGTTGTTTCTAAATCTCAGGGGACAAATTAACACCTGTGGACTGCTCCATGAACCAAATCCAACAGCCACCCTCCAAAGATTTAATCTTCACGGCAGCCATAATGCTAAATTTCCGGACGTGGTTGTTTACATGTCTTTTATCAGCGCAGATTGTAGGAAAGTAGTTATGTCATCCTCTGTTATAAATAATGCGTTCTCATACGCATATTAGTTAGCTTTGGTAATGTAATTTTGACTGTTAACGAGCCCACTCTGTCGTGACTTTATCTTTGTGTTATGACTGCATTTTAATACATTGAAAGACTCTATTTATAAGCTCAATTCGTGGTTGATCGTTGATTGTCTGAGGATTGTGCAGAGGGCCCTTGCACAGGCCGAGGTTTTGTTTATTACTGTATAGTTTCATGTTTTATTTCTTTACGTTCCTTATGCCATAATCATTCACTTGTATATATATTGCATTTCTTATGGTATTAACGTTTGATAGTTGTCCATAGCTTTTCATGTTTTATAATGTTGTTAACTAATCAGTGCCTTTGTTTCATATTACAATAGGCAGCCCAAGAATTTACACATAGTTTTCTAATGACTAATGACATGGAATTATTCTTTTCCTTCTGCTGATTCATTTCCTTTAGTTTTTAGTTCCAGCACTATGTTATTTATTTCAGTTTTGCTCATTTACTCTCCGGCAAGATAGATATTAAATTACTCATGTCATTTTTAGTTACCTCCTAAAGCCAAAGTGAGTCGAATGGTGAGGGATTGAAGTATGAATGCGTATTTTGATATTAGTTTATTTTTCTGCAAGTTAGCTATTAAATTGCTCATGTCATTCTCAGTTACCTCCTAAAGCCAGAGCGAGTCGAATGGTGAGGGATTGAAGTATGAGTGTGTAGTTTGATATTAGTTTTATTTTTTGCAAATTAGATATCAGATTGCTCAAGTTGTTTATGATTACCTCCTAAAGCCAGAGCGAGTCGAATGGTGATGGGTCAGAATATGAGTTGATGTAGTGTGATTTTAGTTTGCTTTGCTTGCAATTTTTGGATTTCTTTGAGTTCAGTTTTTCTTATATTTTTACAGCAGCAAGGATACTGGGTTTCATGGTCACTAGCTCACTGTTGTTTAATTAGAATATTGGCACATTTTCACTCTCTTTGAGGAATTAGTTTCATCATTGCAGGTTTTAAAACCTTTTTTAAAAAGTTTGAAGTTTTGAAAATCATTTTAAAGGACATCATTGCCTTGAACATTTATATCATACTTGTCTTTTAGAATTTCCATCTCACATTAGGGAATTAACAGAAATAAACTCAAAACAAAACAAAAACTCAAAAATGACAAAAAAGTAAGAAATAGGTTATCTTGCAGATATAGTGCGCCACACTTCAACAGTTTACGACTCCCAGATTGACAATTAATACAACAATTTAGGACACTCTAAATTGACCAAACAGTCGGAATCAAGGAAAATTTTGACTTTTTATGAAAATCTCCAAATGATGAAATTAGGAAAATTTCAGTAGATAAAGACTAGAAGGATAAGGGGAAAATCCCCTCATCAACATAATCAATGGTCAAGAGAGATTTTGGGGTCCAAAAGGCTTCTAGTGGGGAGGAATGATCAGGGATTAGTATTTTAGCTAAAAAAATGAAAGTGATTAGAATTTCTTTAGACATGAATTAATGGATAGATTTCATCTCCAACTTCCAAATGCTACAAATGGTTTGAAAAACTGACATCATATGCAAAAGTTAGAGCTTCTTCAAGTTTGGTAGAAAGAAAGCCCCCAGGGCCAACCCACACTCCATGTGACCAAGTGCCTAAACCAAAAGCTAGGGGTCAAATATTAAGCGGGATTAGTGTGCCACTAATAAATTTAGCATTTAATTAATCCATAATTAATTGGCAGAATTTATGGCAGAGCCACTAAATCCGGAACCGCCACCAAACTTGGCGGACTTAACTGCTAGTTCTCCAGATTTAGAGGAGGTTTTCTAGGAAAAACTGTTTGAGCCATAAGTTACTCAATTATCAACCAAATTTCGAAAATAAATAGTCATTTTTGGCTAATTGGCATGCAAGGAATTCATTTAAGTAGGTTTTAGAGGTAGAGGAGGTCATCTACAATTTTTTTTGTTCACTTGAAGATTTTTGAAGCCTAGGGCCACCAGGTGTTGGAGGTCATTCCCAAAGTATCTGGTAACCAAATTGAGTAAAAAAATAGTCAATTATGATAGATTTGAATGTTTTTAACTCATTGGAATAGATACCAAAAGTGTTTGATGCATGTAACAACAATTTGATCACTATTGAAACTAATACAAAGGCCCACACTATGAAGCTGGACCAAGGAGATGTAGCCTAGGAGGGGTGAACTCCTTCATCAAAAAATTGTGTATTGAGCTCTATTATTTGTGCTTGTTGTGCTTTTATATGCTTCTATTCAACCATTTAAACTCATGCTTTTAATTTCATGCAAAACACTAAATTTCACCAAGTTATATGAATTGACAATCACATGCTCATGGATAAACTCTCTATGGCTAAGCAAACCAAAGAAAAGAAAATTTTATATCTAGAAATGATACTAGCATAGCATTAACTAGCAATCAATTTTACATGAGACTAGCACATCAATTTGAACATTTATCTTGATTGACACTTCATAAATGCTTTGGGATCAAGGAAAAACCACCATATCAGCAACCCTTTGGTTTTTTGGGCCACTAGCTAGGTATGCCAACTTTGACCAATAATTCCTCTCAAATTGTGAAGGTACATAGGACACTCCACATATCAACATAATTAGAATGAGGGAGAGAATCCATTGGCAGAGGTTTCCAAGATAAATTCATCAAATTGCTTCATTACAAACTCCATTTATTGTATGGTGTATTCATAGTTCAAGGATCCCAAACCATAAAGCTAGGGTTTCATCTAGTGGCTAGGGTTTCAACACCCCACATCATCCAACGGAAACAACAACAATATCCATGACTTCAAAACAACACCTGAACCTACATAAGGGATCCAAGCCCTAGAACTAGGGTTTCATCATGCAATTAGGGTTTCTGTAACACCATCATCTGTATTTGTTGCTACAACTACATCTCATATTGCACTTGTTGCTCATACTATGCATGTTGCTTGACATAAATGACAACATACTTAAGAATCTCCCCTTTTTTCATTGATGTCAACACATCTAACAAGACAAGGTATGTTGCATCTTGCATCTCTCTCTCTCTCCCTTGTTCCTTTCAAGTTTCTCTCCCCCTTTGACATCAATGGAAAAGGGTAGTTGACATGTCCTTGATGAAATCACCATGTGATATGGCTCCCCCTGAAAACATGCTTACATGTTTCATCCTCTCTATAAGCTCCCCCTAACAATGTGAAATTTTTAGTCTATCATAGTGACTGGAAATTATTCTTAAACTAATTAAAAATTAAGTATAGTTTATTTGCTATGTAAAACAACAAATAAAATCACAACTGTAATTTTCACCATAAAAATGTTGCGGAAAAATAAAATGTTGGAAATTGAGAATGTAGAGCACACAGACAATAAAATTGACACAATTATTTTTGGACAAATGTCCCTGAAAACCCAATGAGGAAAAACTGATGCAGTAGATGAGGGTTTTATTATTATGCAGTAGTGAAATAATCTGAATATAACCTATGGATGCCCAACTAGTTATCCATTCATCAAATATCTGGAAAAAAAATATTAGGCAGAAAATTATCTCTCTCCTCAGGAAATCCCAACACTACATACCTAATAAACATTGATCATCCAAACCCTTGAGCAAGCCTTATGCACTACCTTTTCACAGACCCTCACACATGTAGCTCTGTTTAGCCTCTGATCAAGCCATCATGCATGTCTCTACTGATGGAAGTGACTCTCTGGCCCTTTGGAAAATTTTCTAGCCTCTAAAAGTTGAATTGACCTCCCTCTCAACTAAATCAAACTACTCACTAAAGCTTCTACACAACCCATGTGCAACTTCATTATGGAATACTTCTATCACTTGTTGTTGACTCTCTGGAACTAGAATCTCCTCCAGAATAACTTTATACCCCTAGTTGAATTTGCTTCCCCTCTGGCTCGAACTCCTCTTCCCTACTCAATTTTTGTTGTTGGATAGCTTCATCTGCCAAGGAAATCGATCTCACAAGTGTGTCTTGCTCCAACCCCATTGACCTCCTCTTATAATATCTTGTTGGCTCATCAATGGCCATGATTAGATCCTCATCAACAGCTAAGATCATCTTTGAGTTAATCCATGTGAGTTTCTATAGAAACCTCACCTTTCTTAATTAATCTTGTTAATTAATCACTTTTCTTAAGTTGGACTTGGGAAATATTTAATTATTTACTAATTAAATTAATTGAGCCATCTCTAGGTGTTTTCTTTTAAAACTTTTTATGGGTTCTGTATATCTTGTCTTTCTTAGCCTCTCTGACCCAAGTCGAGACTAGAACACCTGTATGATGCTAGAAAACTAACACTCCCTCTAAGCGAGGAATGTGTTCTACTATCTCATAACATCATCCCATGCACGTTGTTGATGTTTCACAATTATGACAACCTGCTATTGTCCACCAACTACTATGCAACTCTAATTAATCGATTTCTATGAATTGAACCAGCCTGCATCTATGTTGTTGCTGATACTGCACTATACAACCTATATTGTTTCCAATTATTCTTTGCAATTCATCTCATATTTTTGTTGCTACTGTAACTATTGCAACTGAGAGCTCTGAATCGATTGTGTCTTATGAACTGCAATTGTCTCCTGAGAATCTAACTGCTACCAATTTATGCATTGTCCTCTGAGAATGCATGTGCTACAACTGCTCTGCACCCCTAAGCATCTGACTGCAACTAGTATTGCAATTTCCCTAAACATATGACTTATGCCATATGAAACAGATCCACATGTTACAAAATAATGTGGGCCCCTATAGCAAGGGTAATGGTCTAAGAAGAAACACCTGTTGGATGTAATCCTCCTTGGACCCTACCCAGACCTCTACAACTTTGGGGTCTATAGCTCAATGTCTCCCCACCTCTCTCCTGGAGGTATAGCTACATACATTTTGAATTCATCCTCCAACTTGGAAGACAAATTGTCAATATTCGCCAAAATTGTTTCCTTCTAATGCTTCTCCTTCTTGTCCTTTCTTTACAGACACTGGGTACTGTAGTGACCAAATTCACCACATTTGAAGCACTTGATCTTTGACATATCCTTCTTCTTATTTTCTCCTCCCTATGATTCTTGTCCCTGATTAGGACCTTTCTTTGTCTTTCCCTTCAATGAAATGGCTACATTCTCCTCCTCCTCCACACTCTTTGATTCTTTATTATTTCCACTAAGACTACTTTTGACTAGCGCAAGTCCCATCTCCTCATGCATGAAATATTCCCACAATCGATCCCAAATTACTAGTTTATTTCATCTAGTGATACCTTGTATGAAAGTATCCCATTATTTGGTGAAATCATTGATGCTACACGAACCATATCATTGTCTTGAGGTGCCTCTCCAACTGCGACAAGCTCATTCCAAACATCCTAAATCCTGGTGAGGTAGGGAGTGAATCCTTCTCCCTTCTATATCCTAGTAGTTCTCAAATTCTCCTTCAGGAACATCTCCCAATTCTAAGAAGGATTCTGGTGGAGTGATGCAAGAGCATCCACATTTCTTTGGCTATATTCCTAGCTGCTAAGTGTGAGACTATATGATCTTGAACAACATCAAGGATCAACCGCTTTGCCTTGGTGATCTCCTTATTTTAGTTCTCTAGTTGTGGTGGGTCTCTTGATACAACAACAACTCTCTCTGCATACGTCTTCAGGCCATTCTCATCTAGTAGGAAACTCATCTTGCCTTTCTAAATACAATAATTCACAATTTCATCTAGCCTATCTTGATCTTAAAGTCCTGTTGAGGCCATTTTTTGCAAATAGCATTACTAGAAAAATACATATATATCTCCTCCTTTCCTACTCATCCACCTACTCAACTACTCACACTCCCTCTTGGAATGCATAGTTCTTCTAGTTTCTACAACCCCCTGCAATTGGAAAACAAGGATTTCCTCCAAAAAACTGAATATGGAAACTCTCTGAAAAAAATACCTTTGCGTGCATTATTTCTCTTCCACCTGACATTAATTTTACTACTACAAAAATAAATGTGCTCAGATATGCTCAAAAAAAAAAATGATCTACTCACTAGAACTGCTTCCCATCTTTACCAATGCCTGTTGGAACTACTACTGAAAAACTCAAACTCTTCCTACCACCTACAACTAGAAATCAAATGCATGTTCAACAATTTGAACCGCCTAGCCAACTTCTGTGCATACCCAAAAGAAATTCACTCAGATTCCCTATTAACAATAAAATTTATCCCTTTCCATCTCTAAACCTTTGATCTGTCAAACTCGTTCTGATACCATGTGAAATTTTTAATCTATTGCAACAACTGGAAATTATTCTTCTAACTGATTAAAAATTAAGTGCAGTTTATTTTCTGTGACAAACAAAAAAATAAAATCAAAACTATAATTTTCACCATAAAACATTGCAGAAAAATAAGATGTCAGAAAATGAGAAATATAGATCACATACAAAATAAAATTGACAATATTATTTTTGGATGAATGTCCCCAAAAAACCTAATGTGGAAAAATTGGTGCAGCGGATGAGGGATTTATTATTATGTAGTAGTGAAATAATTTGAGTACAATCTATGGATTCCCAACTAGCTATCCAATCAAAAAATATTTGGAAAAAATATTAGAGAGAAAAATCTCTCTCTCCGCAAGCAATCCCAACACTGGCTATTTTAGAAAAATTGGTTGTCCAAACCCTTATGCAGGCCTTATGGGTTGCCTCTACACAGATCCTCACACATGTGGCTATGTTCAACCTCTAATTAAGTCATCCTTCCTATCTTTGTTGTTGAAAGTGACTCTCTAACCCTATGGAAATTTTTCCTGGCCTCTAGATATTGAATGAACCTCCCTCTTAGCTAAATCGAACTACTCACTGAAGCTTCTATGCAACTTCATTTTGGAATACTTCTATCACTTGTTGTTGCCTCTCCGAAACTAGAATCTCCTCTGGAATCAATGTCTCTTCTCCTCACTGACTATGCTTCCCCTCTAGCTTAAACTCCTCTTCCCTACTCAGTTTTTGCTTCTGGATAGCTCGATCTACCAAAGAAATCAATCTCACAAGTGTTTCTCAAGTGTGTCTTGCTCCAACCCCATCGACCTCCTCTTATAATATCTCATTGGCTCACCAGCAGCCATGATTAGATCATCATCAACGACTAAGATCATCTTTGAGTCGATCCATATGAGTTTCTAGAGAAATTTCATTTTTCTCAATTAATTCTTGTTAATTAATCAATTTTCTAAGTTAGACTTAGTAAATATTTAATTTCTAAATTTAGGATTTTGTGATCCATATTGAATAATTAAGAAAATATTTTTGGTAGGACTTTGAATCAAAGGCCTTAGCCTCTCTTGACTTCTTCTTAAGATGTAGAAGAGTTTTGTGGATGACACCTATGTCATCTGGTCCCAAGGTAAGGAAAATTTGGAACTTTTTTTTCCATCATCTTAATAATCAGTCTAGTTCCATAAAGTTCACCATGGAATATGAAAGAAATGGTAGTCTTCCTTGCCTTGGTGTCCTCCTTTCAAGACAAGATGATGGTTCTTTTTCTCATCAAGTCTTTTGAAAGAAAACTCACACAGAGTAGTATCTTCATGCTAAGTCTCATCACTTCTCCACTCAAAATCTTGGTGTTCTCAACACTTTAGTGACTAGAGCTTTAAGAGTTTCTAATAATAACCATCGTAATGATGGGAACTATCATCTCCTAAGGGTTTTCCTTAATAATGGGTTTAGTAGGCACCAATGCACTTAATGCTTTCCTCAAAGCTGAAAAAGTTCCTAAGATTAAGAAATAACCAAAGGATTGATTTTCAAGGGTGCATCTCCCATTTACCCAAGGGACCATAGACAAGATTACCAATATCTTAAGGAAGCATAAGGTTACTTCAACCTTTAGGCCTCTAAATACCACTTGAAGCTCCATAAGATTTGTAAAATATTCGGTTGACCCTACAAATACAAAGGGTGTTTATGTTATCCCTTGCTCCTATGGGACTCCCTAGGTAGGTGAGACTGGTTGCTCAATCAATCAAAGGATTCACGAGCACACCACTGACATCAAGCATGGTAGGACTCACTCCTCTGCTTTGGTTGAACATGCAGAAAAAACTAAGAATCACATCTGCATTGAAGAGACCTAGGTCATTGCTAGGATTAGTCATTTCCATCATCAAAAATTCAGGGAAGCCCTAGAAATCGAAACAAGGCCCAATAATATGAATAGAGATGATGGTTGGAAAATCAACAGAAGTTGGGTCCTTGTCATGTCTTCCTAATTTAATTTTAGTAGATTTATATTTCTTGTTTTTTTTTCTCTTATTACATTATTTTGAGAAATATATTACAATTTATCCTATTTTATTTATTTCTATTTATTTTTATCTTCTTTATATATTTTGTTTTCATAGATTTTTACTAACTTTTGATAGTTTTCAATATATTTATATATATATTATATATATATATAATAGTCATTATTTTTGGCTCTTTAATTATTGGGGGCTTTATCCCTATTTGTTTGACTTAGATTTTTTCATTGATTTTTCTCGGCCTTCTATTTTTTTTTAGGCCTTAGCTCATTCTTTTTGTTTGACTTTAATTTAGGTTTTTCATTTTTTATTTTATTACTTGTTGGAATTTTTTTTTTATATTATTGCTTTTAGATAATTTTATTAATTGCTTCTAGGATCTTGACCTCTATTATTATTTTTAGGACTTTTCTCCTTGTTTCATGTTTGACTTTGAATTTTTAATTCTTTTTAATCTAATTATTGGATTATATATCGAACCGTAACTTATTATTAAATTGTATTTAATATAATTCAATCTTAACAATTAATGTTATATATTAAAATATTGTTTTTCAAAATATAATTGTTTATTATAGTCGTTAACTTGACTTAGGGTCTCTACATTTCTCTCTATTTAAGTTGGTTCCATAATCTACCTCTTCATCTTGTCTTGGCGATGAACCATGCTGGATGACTCAAAACGTGTTGACAAAACTTTTTCCTATGTGATTACTATTGAAAATATTTTCTTAATTTATCAAATATTTAATTATTGACTAATTAACATAATTGAGTCATATTGTAACGACCTTGGTGAAAATTCCATGTAAAAATATATAAATATGACGGATGATGGGATGCATATTCCAAGCTGAATGGTGGGCATGATGTCCTAGTGGGTGTTCATTTGGTTGTTTATGGCTAAGGAAATTGGAAAAGGCAATGGCTAAAGCATTAAACAAGCAAAAAGGTATTTTGGCACATTTATTTATGAAAATAATGAAAATTAAGAGAAAAGGAAGGTGAAAAGTCATAGGTTGCATGTGAGGAGGAAAATGAAGGGAAATAATGGAAAATGAAGAAAATAGAGGCCTCATTGTAAAAGGGCTTCCAAGGATCAATTGGAAAGGCTTGATCAGTTTAGTTTTGGATCTCTCTCATTATTCTCTCTCTCTCTCATACACTTGGACACTTAGAGTTTTCTTAAAGCACTTTGGCATTGGAGAAAGAAAGGAAAAGGAGGCAAGAGGAAGCAAAGATCAAGCAGGGAAAGGAAAGATCTAGTAGCTAAAACATGCTTCATTACAGGTATCAACTTGCATGTGCATTTTTTTTTCTAGATTTGGCATGCATGGGATTACATGTGTTTTTTTTCTACCATGGTATGGGTTTTTCCAGGTGTGAAAAAATTTTCAACCTAGCTTTGTCATTTCCTAATATCTTTGATGAGAGGGGTTCTCTCATTTGGTTTATGTGGGATGGCCGGATTGGATTCAAATTTTAGTGGGGTGGATCTCTAAATTGACAAACACATGGCATAGTGGTCCCTGAACCAAACTGAGGATGCACGAAGCCACTGTCCTAGTAACACCTAAACTGAACTATGGGTTGCAGTAAATTTAAATTTTGTGCCTTGGTGAGCCTAGGAATCCTTGCCGGTGAATGACAGGATATACGGTAAAGCCAAATGGTGGATTTTCTCTCCATTGGGCCAAGTGATTCTGGGATGGAATGCATGGTAAATCCTAGAGAGTATGCCTCAGTGTAGGGTCTAGTGATCCCTAGATTAGACTATGGATGCATGGTAAAGCCTAAGAGACTAAGAGGCACTCAAATTCTGCACAGTGTAGGCAGCGAACTCCAGTGGAATCCTCATTGATTAGTGTTTGTGATGTGTTATATGAGTCCCACATTCATGCTAGGAATATGGCTCAGGGGTGATTATCTAAAGCGAGACTTGGCTCAGCCAATCTATGGTTGAGTGGAACATGGTAGTCCCATCCCCAGTTGGTTCATTGTATTCATTAATGAGAAATTCAATTCCTTGATTTTCATGTGTAAATGTACTGATGTATATATAGATTTTGATGGTTGATATGTTTATTGTATTTATGTTCCTATTATGTTGGTTATATGCACATTTTATGGCAGCAGCTATGTATGGATATTAACATGTTTTTACTTATATATGAATAGATAATGTGTCTATGACCTAATAGATGAATATGTAGCAAATGACATGAGGGAACAATGGTTTATAGCGATTCTCAGATAAGTATGAGGTCCCTACACTTAATTTTGTTATTTACGTCTGTAGATTACATGTTGACAATATGTTTGATGAAATGCATGTCATGGCTAGTAGAGGTCTAGTTAAGGTCTTGTTGAACTTATTTCTTCTGCATCATTGTTTCCCTGTACTTTTATTGGTTTCAAGTTTTCATTCCATTCTAGGCAATGATCTGGGCTCTGGGCCTGAAAAAATGGTTTAAATCCTGGGACCGCTAGCACAGAACTAGAAATTTTGGTCCACAATTGTTGGCATGCAGACCTATGAGAGCGACTTTAGGTCTCTGGTCGCTCCCTTTCCCATAGCATGAGAGAACCTATGACCTTAGAGGTCCATAACAACAGTAGGACCCAGGGACAGGTTGCCTAAGTGGCTGACCTATCTCCTGAGGGTTACATTGATGATTTTGGATGACTATGTGTGATGTTCCATCGATTCCACTTCCTTAAGGTTACCTAGTAGGTCGAATCTGATCACAATAGCCTCTTGTCTCATGTTTACCCAGTTGACATGGTTACTTGGGTGGATGTGGGAAGAGGGTGTTACAGAGTGGTATCAGAGCATGGTTCAACTCTCAGACTGGATGGGTTGAAGGTGTTGGTCATGCATGCATGTCAGTTGCATGTGTGTCTCTTATACTTGCATATCATGTACTTGTTTCATTTCTTGATGCTTGATTATGGTTATAATATGGTTATCGCGGAGAATTTGATATTAATTTTGTGAAATTCATTTTCATAAGGATGTCACTGACTGTCTATGGATTATATGTCGCTTATATTTTTATTTTACGATGCCTACTTAGATTCTTGTATGTTAGGTTACATTCTTGAATATTTAGATTACATGTATCGTTCTTGTAAGTTGTTTACAAGATTTGATCGCTCATGTTTGACTACAATCGTTTATGCGTAGGTGTAGTTAATTTGGCATTGTTTATGCATATTGTTGGTTGCATGTGAAAATGTGTACAATGGATTAATGGTTGTTGTCAATCATAAGATCATGGTTTGTGTACTTGATATGGTCATGCATTGATGACTGAACTCTAGCTAGAATGATGTGTATGGTTTGATATTCATTTTTTATATGTCTATATACATTTGTTATGCATGTATGGTCTTGGTTATAGTTATGAATGAATCGTAGGTCAAATATGCCTTATGAAGTCATTGTATGAAATTTAGGTCATAATGGTGCTATTGGTATGTTATGATGCTAATGTGTTGAATGAGGTAAAGCAGGAGATTTAAATCATCAAAGTGAAGTTGCAGCATTGGACCTCAAGTCGAGAGCATGTCATCATATAGGTTTGTATGTTGGGCATGTAGGTATGTAGGTTAAGGATTGTTATATGCATTAGGGTTATATACATTAGGTTATGTACATGTATTTTTATGTTATGGTTGCGTACCTCATAGATGATAGTTGATTAGCATAGTCATATGCACGAGTCAGATAGTCAAGAATGATAGTAACATGTGGTTGTAAGCATGCTATTATTGGTTAGGTTAGATAACTTGATGATAATGTTATATGATATGTTGTTGATGAGCATGATATATAACTTATTGTTGTTATGTGTTATTAACTTAATGATTAGGGTTATTTCATTGAGATCTTGATGTTGTAATTTGGATTTGTCATATGCATGATGGTTATGTTAATTGCATTGAAGATCTTGATGTTATATGTATTTTGTTAACCTGTGTTGACCTATGAAATGCATTAGGGGAATTTTCAAGTCTAAAATGGACCTCCTAAGAAAAATGTACAACCAAAATAAACTTTAGAAGAACCAATAGGATTCAAGATGATGATGTCAACCATGGGGGATGATTTACCATTTTTGGAGTAAATAAGTAAAAGGATTAAAAATAATAAAATAATAAAACTACTTTTTCAACTCGTATTTTCAACTTATCTCCATAAGGTTTTACTCAAATTTTGAGCGGAAATACTTTTTGGATGAAAAATTTAATTCCTCATCCAAAGAGTACCCATGTTGCATACTTTCGATGGACCCCACTACACGAAAAATGAGAAATACATGAAAATATGTGATTGCATTCACATTTTTCATGTATTTCTCATTTTTCATGTAGAAGGGTCCATCGAAAGTATGCAACATGGGTACTCCTTGGATGAGGAATCAAATTATGCATCCAACGACTGCTTCCACTTGAAATTTGAGTAAACGCATAGGGAGATAAGGTGAAAATACAAGTTGAAAATAGCTTTTTCTTTTTTTTCCTCTAAAATTTGATGATGTAATATAATCTTATTTTATTATTTCCAATATTATTTTATAATTTCCTTAGGAGGCCCATTTTAGACCTCAAAACTCCCCTAATAGTTATGGTTGCGATATTTAGGTATGAGCTAACAATTTTGTGATATGGCGTCATACTAATCTAGATTGATCACACATATGTGATTGTTATTGATCACACATATGTGATTGTTATGCATGGATGACAAATGCTTATGAGCTTGTGATGTGAACATGTTAGTTAGTTACCATTATGGATATCATGATTTATGTTTGAGTTGATATGTTGTGAAGTTGTATCATGCTAACCTAGCTTTATTGTGTAGACAAGATAGCCTCCCCTAATATACATTAAGATATGAGTTTTCTTATGTCGTATATTTGGTACTTGGTTGTTTGATTATGATGTCTATTGGTGTTTGAGTGTTTGGTGCCTAGTTGATTTGCAACTTGGTTGAATTTTTGATGAATTTCATAATATGAGTATGTGTTCCAATGATCTTGCTTTAAGATGGTTTTACTAACACGTGTTAAGACAGGTGATAATTGTAGCATTATGGCTAATGATTGTGAGTTGACTATGTATTATGACATGATTGTTTGTAAAATTTGATTGAAAATTGATAAATATGTTTGTCTTGGTATTTGGAACATGTTGTTGACACGTGTGAGCAGTTGCAAGAAACATGCTTGGTATTAGCGAGACGAGGTAATAATTGATGTGTTTATATAACTAACAATTGGGTGATGTGATAGTATATAGTAAGACTCAATTGCAGCAGAGTAAAATTAAAAGAAAGGAAGTAGGTAAGAATTCCTTTAGCTATGTTTGGAAACCCTAATTCCAAACGAACAAGTGCTTTGCATACATGGAGTCTTCTTAACCTTGATTTTGTTTGACATTATGTGGATATGTGCTAGATTCATGAACATGTACTTGACATGTATATTATCTAGCCTTTAGTTAAGAGTGGATCTGTCAAAGGATTGGAGTCCCTTGAGAGATGGTGTGGATGTGTTGAGTTGCAAGAAATGTGCTTGGCACAACAAGATAAGGTAACTGGTGTTATGTTTATTTATACACTAACAATTATGTGTTTATGGAAATATGATGCAAGGGTCTATTGGAAAAGAGAGGTTGCCATGAAACCTTGAAGAAGGTTGTGGTTGAGTTTCCCAAGGGACGATGGGGTTTGTGTCATGGTGTTTGTTGTTAGTCTTATGCTTTTGGTATTTTATTTATCTGCTTGCACTTGATTTGCAACTCTATTTATGTATAGAGTATTGCCATACCACTTTGTTTGCTGAGTCATGTTGTTATTGGTTTTCATGGTTTTCTTGTTGTTGTTGTTTCCATTCTTTCCTTTCATGTTTTGAGTCTAGGGAATTGGTTGGGAAAGAGGAAGAAGTTGATGGAGCTTGAGGAGAGCTGTGTGGTACCTAACAAGTAATGTAAGACACAGATGGAGCTTAGTGTATGAGTACGCATAGTGGGAGGTAAGACTATGACAGTCGGTTGGAATGGTTGGGTCCATTGTGGTGAATGGACAATGACAGAACAGTCATGGGAAAGGTAATCAAGAAAAGTTAAAGTAAATGGATCTAAGGTGTCAGATGCCTTGGCTATGTTGGGACTGTTGTTCTCAATATTACACATGTGTTGCATGAAGAAAGGAAGTTCTTTCAACCTTGACCTTATAATATCTAGAAATTTTGTTATGATCATGATTATGTTGATGTTTATATATGTATACTTGTAGGCGTGTATGTATGTCATGTTTGATAGGGTGATCATGAATCATGATTCTTTTATGTTAATGCTTATATGTACATATGTATGTATGTATGTATGTATGTATGTATGTATGACGTTGACTGACGACATTATTATTATTTTATCATGTATGTATGTATACATGTATCTATGTCACTATCTGACACATTCATCAGGAATCATTCTTGTGGAGGAATGATTGCTTATGCAAGAAAATTGCGTGAAGTGGTTCCTCGGCTATGAGGAATTAAGTGGGAAGAGTAGTCATGACAAACATATGAGATCAGTATCATGTGAATATGAATTTATATTGTATGCTCGTATTATGCCTATGCTTATGTTATGGACATGTTATATTGAGGGATACATCAGCAAAGTGAAAGCAGTGTGGTCTATGGCATGCTGGGACAAGCATGGATAAGACATTGGAAGCAAGGTTGCTTGGTAAAGAGTCAATATGGTTTTGGATGTGTGTATGACTGTTGTGCATATGTCGTATATGTTGCACTTGTTGCACCTGTGATGTTGTGTGCATGTGGTGTGGTGTATATTTAGAGTGTGTACATGTTGATTATGTAATTTTATGTATATGGTGTAGTACAAATAGTGTTGTATGAATGTTGCATATTCAATGTTGGGTATAGATGGTGCTATGTACATGTTGGATATGCAATGTTGTGTACAGATGATGTTATGTACATGTTGGAAATGCAGTGCTATGTATAAGTGGTGTTGCGTGTATGTTGTACATGTGGTGCTATGTACATATGGTGTGGTGTGCATGATTGTACAAGTGGTGTTGTGTGCATGTGGTGCTATGTACATGTTGTACAAGTGGCGTTGTGTACAGGTGGTGATGTGTACATGTTTTGCATGTGGTGTTGTGTACATGTGGTGTCACGTACATGTTGTGTGTGTGGTACTATGTACATGTGGTATTGTGTACACGTTGTAGGTGCAGCATACATATGGTGTTGTGTACACATTGTGTAGGTGGTGTCGTGTACATGTGATGTTGTGCACACATTGTGTAGGCAGTGCTTGGTACATGTGGTACTGGTGTATGTGTGGGATTGATTGCATGTTGTACATGTTGTGTTGTGGGCATGCAATACTATGTGTGTGCATTGTGTAGTCATGGTATCATGACATATGCATTCATTATGTTGCACTCTAGACATATATTTGTGTTATGTTGTACATCAGGTGTAGGTGCATGTATTGTGTTATACACCAGATATAGGCGTACGTAGTGTGTTGTGTCATACACTAGGTGTAGAAGTATGTGTGCCATGTCAGGTGTGGGTGCATATATTACATGGTTTTATATGTCGTGCGTGGATTGTATGAGTGTGATGCACACTATGTGTATAAGCACATGATTGAAGAGAAGGCACTAGGTGTTTGTTTTGGGTGTGGCAACCAATCCGATGTGTGTACAAAAGAACAAAGGAAAAAGTAAGGATCGATGAAGGATAAGTATCAGTATTTTATTTCAGTTTTATTATGCATGTGATTTATGAGTATGGTATATGATGATTACACGTGATCTATGATTATGGTTTATGATGATTATATGTGATCTATGATTTTGGTTTATGATGGTTACATGTGATTTATGATTTCGATGGTTATGTGTTGAGCTAAATTGATGTGGTATTTTTATACATGTTGATTTGGTCAAATATGTTAGTTTGACTTGTTGTGACTGGAAGAGAATAGGATTGCAAATGTACCTTATTGATGAGCTACCAATGAGTTATGATTTGAAGTTATTTCAATTTATTTTGAATCTAATGGAAGTTATGTGCTTGGTATAGGAAGGACATATTGACAGTGCTGGAGCTACCAACATGGCAAGGGGATCTCCCCGATAAGAAGTCCCAATTAGACCTCAGACCGTTTGGTGTAGGAGTCCCAGTAGTGGGTCGTAAGGTAATGCCTTGACCGTGATCTTGCACAGAAGAAAGTATAATAACTTTGTCAGCAGTAAGGGTGTGAATGATGCAGTGTGTCAAGGAAGGTGTATGAGAGGTTCCAACCCTTCAAAAGGGGAAAGAGGTGAAGTTGAGTTCTGGGTTGAAAGGGATCAGTCCCAACTCGACTACGAACACACAACGCAAAGGACATTCACGGCTTCCAACGGAGCAGTCCACTTGGATGCGACAGTCACATCATACAAGGTAAGATAACACATACAACACTCACGGATCAATCTGAGACGAGTGTGACAGTTGTTATAGCAAGGTTCAAGTGAAAGTTCTGTCTGATTTTTGGCAAAGCAGTCGACATGGACGGTGACAACATTAACAACATATGAAACACATTGACAACAAGATTCATATAATTGCATGTGAATCAGTTCATACACAAGTATGTAAGTTAAACAACACATATCATTAAAGCAACCGGAGCAGTCCAAGTACAATAACAATATATGCATGAAAATGTGTTGGCTCTTATTATATAAAGAAGTGTAAGTCAAAATCATACAATACATCCGTTTAAACCTGCTAGCCCCAACAATGGAACATTACAGCCACATATTCCTACTCCTCCAAAGAGATGTACTAGCTCTGTGTAGTGGAGAAGCCAAGGCGCGTTACAATACTATCCAAGCCTTCTTAAAAATAGTCTTAGTAGAAGCTTGGCTGGCCAAAAGCCTATACAATGAGTTATGAGGGACTACTTATAGCAAAGCGTGGGGTGACCCTTGACATTCCCCTTTGTGACCATTCAACTACCCTCATGACTCTTCACCTACTCTATGACTATTACATCCACTCTTGACACTTGACTTACACTTGACATGACTCAACATTACAATGCACATGTACCCATGTGAACAATGGTTTGGACAAGCCAAACTAGATATCATTCAGACTTAGAAAACCATAGAATTCCAACTGCTCGACATCCTCATGTTGATCAATAGTGACATATTGATGCTAAGATTGGTAGTTCTTGAGAGTGTCCATGTGTTCTACTATGACATCGGTCTAACACCTGAACCTTGCCTCCATAGCATCTAGGTACACTGCTCGAGCTCCTTTGTCCAACTCATCTGTGAGCATGCACATCATTGCCTTCAGTGTGTGTAGACCAACAACATACTTGTGCATGATGTTTGCACTAATAGGCAAGTCTGTGCTGGTGGCGGTGCACATCAGCTCGTTGAAGTATGAGCCAAGCTCCTATTGGACCTGCTTCTTGGTCTTCACCTGAGTGAGGGTCCCAAGTGATGGGATCACATGAGTGTGCACTATAACCTCCATGCTTTTGAATACTCATCCATGGGAAGCATGTATGCTAGTGATGAGTTGCGGCAGGTCTTCATAGTTCCAGACCTAACTTCAGATATGTGTTTGCAGCTCGACCACATTAGCCTTCATCATCTTTGGCAAGTGAAGCAGGGCACCCTTGTACTTCATTGTCCATACTCGCATGTTATCAATAGTAGTATGTATGTTCTTCAAGATGCGTACTCTTCTTGCACATCGCTGCTGCCATCCATGGAAATGAACGATAGCTTGATGCATGGTGCCAAACTTGGAGTACAATGCTCACATAACTATTTTTAAGGACAATACTTCATCTAGTATTTCCTTCTTCAGTTCAACTTAGGCGGACATTATCACCAAGTCTCCTCCCTACTTGGCCACCTGTATTTCCTTTGCCCTTTGCTCATTCTTAGCTATGAGAAAACGAACACTTGAGCTAGTGGATTTGGCATACACTCTAGTTGCATCAACCAATGCAGTTGGATGCTTGTGCATGTTAATCACAATCACTTTCTCTTCAAATTGCGCAGGGGATGTTTGTTCTTCTGGAGTTAGTACTCTCTGAGACTGCACAACTCTGTGATGAGATTCGTCAAAGGAGATTTTATGCATCTCTTCTTCCAGTTGACCACCAAGGATCTCAGTGCCTCCTTGGTCATCCGAGACTTGCTCATCATCTAGATGCATTGAAGCAGGTGAGTTGACCTCTCTTTTGTGAGGCATGAGGTCAATGCCTTGTTCCAACTCCTCCTGCTCCATGTTTTCATCCAACTGTTCAAGAGCTTGTTCTATCTCCTGAGAAAAAGTCTTGCCCCTGTGACAGTTCACCTTGTCGCTTGATGCCAACTGTTCATAAGAATCAACTACTTGTATGAGCACTACTTCGTCTGTCTTCATGTGATGCACCTTTTGCTAAATCTATTCCGGCTATGCTTCCTTCTCGAGTTGTCACAACTCTTGTTCTTTCCGAAGTTTCTCCCTCAGCTCATGCAACTCCTCTGCTTCTTCCATTCTCTTCTTATCCCTCTTCCTTCATGAAATTCGCTTGTCGCACTGCTACCTCTTCTGTTGAATAACCATAGCTTCTTGTTCTACAAGTGGATCTGCTCAAAACTTGCATCTTTGTTCCTCCTCCATGCGGTCGACAATCTTTCTCGTCCCTTTGTTGTGCATAGGTATGCTTGGCTTTGCTGTTTCTATTATTGCTGCTACTACTAGTGTTCTCCATGATGTTGTTTCATGTTGTTGTGCTAACCACTCTATGGTGAAATTGACTTATTCATTGGGTCTGGAGGAATTGAAGCAATACTTCCATGAGTCTTGCTTGGCCCAATGACATGCCCCATGGATCCAATTGAACTAAACTCTCATGCAGTGATTCTTCACAATGCAATGTGGGTCATATGGGTTGAAGCTTCAGAGGTCAAACGAGTACTATTCATCTGTTTAGCTTTGACATCCGCTTGCTTGATGCTCTAGATCTCGTATAACCCAATCTGCAACGGAAGAGTGGGCCAAGGTGCCTTCTTCTTCTATTGCAACCTAGTTGTTAATCCTACTGAGATATGATAGGCTACTTCCTACATGACAAGCACGTCCAAAGAAAACTTTGGTAGAACATGCAGAGGCTTCTCCACACTGAACACTCGGACGAATGTGTCGTCCAGTGAGGCATACCAATATCCAATGCCTAACAATGCCTTCATCGCTTCTTCTAACATGTAGGTTGAATCCTATTTGAATATTAACATGTACACTGAGGTGACAAGATGGTCGAACAATCATATGATTACTCATTTGAAGCTGCACTCAAACAATAACTTGAAATACATGTTCACAACAGTCTCCGCTGGTGACCATGCCTAGACTAAGCCCAGGAACTCATGTCAGGCATAGACTACATCTAGAATGTAGGTGTACATATAAATATCTGCATGCATGCCTTCGAGTGACTGTTGAGCCTTCGTGACTTGCTCCTTAAGCTGATGAGCGAGTATGTTGGACCAGTTGTATGGTCTTCCTTCTCTAGCCAGTTGGTCCAACGCGACCACCCAACTATGAGGGAAGGTCTCAGTGCTCGCTTAGCCACTCAGTCGACATGCGAATATGACCAAGTATTGGTATGTCTTCTCCAATATCTTCATCTTATAGATCTGATTGGGGGTCATCTTGAAACGAGTTGCCTCCTTTACCCAATCCTTCAAAATGTCTCTAGAGTGGCCTCTGTTGTTGGGAAAAATAAATGGGGGAGTCATGACAGTCATTGTCTTGATCATATGATACATCTCATCATAATCTCATGCCCAGAAGGCTGCAAGTTTTGTCCCACTGACACTTCTCAAGGTCATCGTCTCAGGGTCAGTGTGAGAGATGATCTAGTGAATCATGTCCATGCATGGGAACGCGAGGTATCTACATGCAATCTAGTACAAGCTAGACTTATGAATGTTCACGTAAACCTAACTATCTTCAAGGTCTTCCTCAAAAGTACCTACGAATGTTTCATCCACCTCTTGCCGCTTCAGTTTGATGTCCTTGTCTAGATACAGCTTCGTATCTTCATAGATCAGCAAACCAAAGGACACTTGCTCAGTTGTTTCTCTAGCTACCATAGCATCATTGTCCTAAGATCTTGTTCTCTTGGAAGCCATTGAGACAGATGAACACTCGAAAGATATGGAAACAAGTAGCATGCATGGCAAGAAATATGTCGGTGAAAACAAAGCAAATCCTGGGAAGGACACAGAACATACCTGGGAAATGGATGAGCAATATTGCACAAAGTTCATTGGGAGGCTAAGTGATTGGTTACCAAAACTATGCAAAAGGTAGTTTGGGCTATTTGGGAGGCTGGACTAGTCGCTGGATCTGCAAAATGCCCAATCTAGTTGGGTAGTTGGCTATTGAGATTTCGTAATGCACAATCCCAGTTGAGAAGGACTGTTGGCCCATGAATAGATTTGCGCAATTTCCTAGGCGAAGCAGCCACTATCCTCCAGGAATGCGCAACATAGTCCAGGAGGCCAGTGCTAGGCTAGGATGCACAAATCTAGAGGGGAATGTGAGCCTTCCTTCCCAAGATTGCGTAATGCAACCTTGTTGAAGGCAGAGACTAGGCCAAGGTTGGCCAGACTCGTCGACAGGAAACTAAAAGCAAGTGAGTCGATGAAATTCCTGGTGACACTAAGTGATAGTAAAAGCGATAAACAGTGCATGCAAAACATGAACGGAATATTCAAAAAATAGATCAACATGCGTGTGGGTGAGGTTGTTTGTCGGTTGGGCGAACGCTTGTGCAAAACAGTTTCATGCATGTGACAGTAGTGAGATAGCAACAAAAAATGAAATAGATATAGGACAAGATATAATATATGTAAACAACAATAGACGTTCAAAGAAATCAAGCAAACAACACTCACACAAGAAAATACACAAAAATTGACAGAAATGCTAAAAGAGACAAGTTGAGGCCACTTACCCACGAATAGCTAAGCTGAATGTGTCGAAGAGTCCCGGATGTGTTGTGGGATGTTAGAGCTCCAATATCAATGTGAATGAATGAGCTTTGATGTGTCGAACAAATAAGTTTGGTCTCATGACACACATGTCACAAATCTAGGAAAAAGCGACACTTGGAGGAAAACTTCTAAAACAACTTTGTATGTAGCCCCCAGCTACTAAAAATAGTTCCCTAAATCATGGGATGCCCTTTGCATGTTGTCTCTTTCTATTCTGAGAAGATCAAGTTATCCAAGCATGCAATTCAAGTTTCCTCGGTCCCGGGTGGAACTAGTCAACCAAACCATTCATGCATGCGAGTGCTCAACTTCTCAGGAAAAATGTGCATTCCTCGCTTGGAGCTAGGCTGACTACTCAAGGGGATTGCACAATTTCTAGGTATATCAGTTGATTTCTGCCCATATTTGTGCAAATCCTAGGCTGAACAACCTGCGGTTGGGAAAAATTATGCAAATCCTGTTGGGAGGGTTGGCTGGCAGGATTGTGCAATCCTGGAGCCCATCATGCTATCAAAGAGGATTGCACAATTCCTAAAGAGAAGGTTGGTTTCCCTCTACGAATGTGCAACTCTCAAGGGGAACCTGGTTAGCCTACAGCTTGACCAAGTCAGGGTAAGCAGCCTGTGAGGGTAATGGATCAATTGTAATCGACAGGCTACCTTTATGTGAGGAAAACAGTGAAGCTTGAGTACTTGATGAAGCAAGACAAAGTGTTGTGTAATGTTGGTAGGGAGGCTCCAAAATAGGTTAAGGAAAAATTTTGGGGGATGGTTGTAGCCTCTACAACACTTGGCGACACACTAGTAGAACTCCAGCTCTCTGCATAGACCTTGTTCGTGAAAAGGAAGTCTAACACCTTCAAAAGTATTGTTCAGTTCTTAGCTCATCTTGGTTTCACACTCACTTTATTGTAACATGTAGCATCCACCAAGCCTTTGGTTGATTGGCACACATTATAAGACAAGGCAACACAGTTGTTTCGATTGGGGTTGAGGGGAGTATAAGCGTATAAGCAATATAGTCGTGAAAGCCTTAGTTTCATCTCTGGTGTTGCTCCACTGCCAGCAAGCCTAGACAGTACCCTGGTGGAGTCACATAAGAACACAAGCATGGCTCTACTGCGAGTGAGCCTAGTCAATACCTCAGTGAAGTTACTTGCATCACCTCCCTACACAGGAAGCCTTTCTATTCTTTCGCCTTATTTATTTTTCATTTTGAATTTTTTTTTTGACTTTACATTTTTCATTTTCACTGTGCATAGAAGTTATTCGTTTCAGAGGCAAAAGAAGGATCTTGACTTATTGAGAGAAGAGGAGGCTATTCCAATAGAGAAGTAGTTTATTATATCTCTAACGTGCCTATTAAGGTTTTTCCCATCACCTTACTCTACTTGATTGAGCTCACAAGGGTTACCCCAAAAACAATCGACTAGAGAAGGTAACACTAGCTAGCGTGCAAGTGTTGTGTTTACACCAAGGTTCACTTCAAAGAGTACATATTTTCCTTTTGACGTATCGTGGACTAAGAGTCAAAAGTTCATCATACAGAGTTAAGATGACAGATAACCAAGTAGTGATAGTTGTACAAGCCCTCTTGTAATTTACCCAACTCGTTTCATAAGTCACACATGCTTTCATGTGAACTATCCTACGAACAAAACAAGCAAACAAACTAACAAAAAAACCAAGAAAAAGAAGAATAAAAAGTGAAAGCAAAGCAAGTAAACAAACAAGAAAGAAAACAAAGCATGTAAGCAAACAAACATGCAAGCAAACAACTAAAAGAAAACACTACTCCTACTCCTACACTAATGGTGCACGGGCTTGATTACGTGAAGTGATACTTCCAATGCAGCCACTGACACATTGGTAGACCCATGTTGTTGAAGGCTTGGTCTGTGAGCAACCCAGTGGTACAAACCAACACACAAGAAAGATACAAAAATGAAGACAACCTTCGTGTTTCAAAGTGCCCACATGACATAAGTGAGTGCAAGTGCATGATAGACCATCCGTGGACTTTTCATGGTGATGTGTGACACTACACGAAACTTTGAAGCATAAGCACACTCTTGACTATGATATGCAAGCAAATGAAAGAAACAAATATAGCTTGTGTCATGAATGAGTGCTTGCAATGTAAGACTCCTCCAAAGCATGAGCAATGGGATCATGTAGTTTGAGTGGAGGAAGTGTGATCTGTGTGTGAGATGGATCTTCAATGCATATAGATGACTGATGAGGAGCCTTAGGTGATTGAACGATTTGATCATTGGAAGTGAGACTAACCTCAAGAGAGTGAGGGCATGACATAACCATCAGCTCGGGCTGAAGTGCCTCAACAGTATTGGGTGTCTCAACTTCATCATCAGGTAGATCATCATACACCGATGGCTTTGAAATATGAACTATGATAGATTCGTGATCATGATCAAAATTGGAAGCAAATGGATCATGACCACCACGATTAGAAAAATTAATGAATTCTTTGGCATCCTCATGATCATATGAATCAAACAGAGGGGTAGATGAAAAGTGAATGAACTCATCCTCTGTGTTTTCGGAAAAGATAGATGAAGGATCAAGTGGATCTTCAATGAATAAATTATCCTCTCCATTGTCAAATGATGGACTAACATCTGGTGAGTCGTGAGAGTGATCAACAATGGGTGCATCCGTGGATGAAGACACACATGCAAAATCATGAATGGCAGGTTCACCAAAGAGGCTAGGAAAGAATGAAGGGGGCTCAGACAGAAGGGAGTCATCCTTCACCGAGTGTTGATGTCCAAACTCCCACTCATACTCTTCATGAATGACAGTCCATGTTGGTTGTGAAACACCAACTCCTTCAGTGGGTTTTTCCTCATTCAAAACAAGTGAAGAGTCTGGAATGGACGAACAAAAGACAACATCATCTGGAGGAACACCTGAGTGCGAAGACGAAGGTTGAAAAAAAGAATGCACATGGGATCTCAAAGGATTCACAACCAAATATACGCAAAAATGGAGTGGAGTGATGTTGGGAGAGTGTGAAGGATGAACAAGTGTGTAAACATGATCCTCAACATCATTGGGTGATGGTGGAACTATTGAATGAGAGGGAGGTGGACAATCTGTTGAGATAATGCCTGCTCCCCCATGAGATTGTGCAATTCCATCAACGAAGAAGGTTGAGTGAGGCTTGACATCAAGCTTTCTCTTTGGACTGACATATTTCTTAAGACATTACTTGAACTGGTCCCAGAGATAAGGGTACTTCATCTAGCTCCTCAGAGCTTGAAACTATAAGTCATGGAAGCACTACTAAAAACCAATAACAGATTCATGTGGAGCCCTTCATTTCCGTAATAGTTTCCGGTCAATATGGTCTGGATCAAAATGATAGAACATGTCTTTAATAAGATCACAGAAGTGCTCAAATGAGTGCATGGTGTCAGCCGATAGGCTGAGAACCCAAGGAAACGGAGATTCGTGAAGTGTGAATGCAAGAAACAAACTAGCATGTTCGTCAGTAAACTCATCTTCCCCATAAATCATGGAAACAAAGTTATGTAAGTGCTCAGTCTAGGCCACTTTGCCTTCACCATCATACCTGTGAGTGGAAAAGAGATAAAAAAGCTTCCTCGAGATGGAGACATCTTCACGATTCAAAAAACACCTCGAGGAAAGAAGAATGCAAGACTCCATGAAATATATGCAAAGTGTTTATTTGAGTTATCGTCAGATGTGCTCTAGCTATGAAAATTGTTGGAGAGGATGAGGCACATGAGATCTCCAATACCCAAAAAGGGTTTGGGTAGATTCTAAACAGTTTGGGAGATATTAATATAATTAATATTTTTATTGAAGTCCCTAAGTCTAAACTAAGGGAAAATAAAATATTAATGTGGATTAATATAAAATTGTGTTAAAATGGTCCAAAAGTCATGGTTCAAGCCAGATCTAATCTTAGCCATTGATTAGGGACTTAATGTCGATTGTTGATTTTTCAACGAGAAAATTATAAGAGGAGGCTTGAGGGTCACTTAGAGAACACACTAAGGGAGACTAGTCAGTTCAATTTCTGGAGTGAGGTTAGCTGAGAAATTGAACTAGTGGTCTGGTGAGAAGTCAAGAGGCAGCAAGTACGGAATAGAGAGATAGGATCAGCCACTAGAGATTAGTGCTGAGGTAGGAGAGGTAGACACAAGGTATTTCAAGCAGACGTAGAGGCAACAAGAGACTGCACAATCATTAACTGGGCCTGAATGGGTAATGCATAGAGGCCCAAGGCTGGCACAGTCAAGCAGGGGATGATGCAGAGGGTCTAAGAGCCACGCAGAGGTCAGTCGGGTTGACGCTAGGATTGGGAGAAGTGCTGGAGAATTTTTCTCTCTGTGGGTAAGCTAGTTTGGCACCCTGTTGTATTGAAGAATTGTTGACTAATAAAACCCTCCCTTACTGCATTCATTTTCCCACATTAGGTTTTTCCGGGGACTGTTGTCCAAAATAAGTATGTCAATGTGTTGATTCTTGTGCATATGTTTTTTCTGTATTACCGTGTGATATCTGCAGCAATATTTATTTTAATGTTTATTGAATTACTTTCATAAATAACTTATTGTGGAATAAGTAGGAAAAATAAATCAATTGCTGCAGTGATAGAATTTTCACATGATATCAGAGGGAGTAATCAGAGGCAGGAAGGGAAAATCAGTTATGGACCGAGACCATGATGCAGAGGCATCCATGTCATGGGATGCACATAGATTTTTAGAAGATTTCACAAGAGAAAGAGACTTAGATTTCTCTATTTTAGCTTCTAGGCTGGAAGAAGAAGTGGCGTGTATGACTAATGTTGCATCATCAGAAGTATGGTATATAGACAGTGGAGCCTCATGGCATATGATAGGAATCAGGGAGTGTTTCCCTTAATATCGAGAAGAGAAGATGAACTTTCAAATCACCATGGGGAACAAGGCAAAGTGTATCCTAGTAGAGAAGGGTACCATAGTCTTTCAAATAGAATCGGGAGAACGGTTTTGTGCTACAAATGTGCAACATGTACCAAGATTGGGGATGAACTTACTTTCCATGTCACAACTACAAGGAAAGGGCTATGACGTATACTATGGCAAGGAGAAGGTATACTTCAAACACCAGAGATGGAAAAAGAAAGTGTAGATCAGGATCAAAAGTAATCAGTTGTATAGATTACAACTAGAATCACCAATGGAACTAATAGGAAGTCATGGAGACAAGGACTTGAACGAAATATTGCACGGAAGAATGGGTCACTTGCACCATGGAGCTTTGAGAATTATCAAGAGCACTGTAACAGGAGTTCCAGATTTGAGTACAGAATGAGATGATGTATGCAAGGAATGTGCTCTAGGAAAGTACGCCAAGGCAACATTTCCTAGGAGCAAACATGGGGCCAAGAGTGTACTAGGATTGATACACTCAAATATTTACAGACCTATGTCCATCAAAGCTCTCAGTGGTGCTAAGTATTTCCTTACCTTCATTGATGACCACTCAAGGAAAACTTGGATTTATTTTCTAAAAACCAAGAATGATTTTTTCTGTCGATTCAAGGAGTTCAAGGCTCTGGTGGAGAATATGCCTGGGAAGAAAATAAAAGTTTTGCACTTAGATAATGGTGGAGAATATGTCGATAAGGACTTCACTGATTTTTGCACTAAGGAGGGCCTTAGAAGAGAGTGGACAACTCCCTACAATCTGGAGTAGAATGGGGTAGCAGAAAGAAAGAACAAGACTATTGTAAAAGCAGCTAGAGCCATGATGTATGATCAGGATATGCCAAAATTCTTGTGGGCGAAAGCATGCAACGCAACAGTCTATGTTCAGAACAAGACTCCTCATTAGGAATTGGGCAAGATTACTTCAAAGAAAGTCTTCACAGGGAAAACACCTGATGTCAGTAATTTCAGGATATTTGGGAGTTTATCATATTACCACATACCCGAAGAAAAGAGGAATAAGCTGGATCAGACTACAAAGAAGCTATATCTGGTGGGATATAGTGAGAACACTAAGGCATACAAAATCTATCTTCTAGGGAGCAAGAAGGTAGTAATACGATGAGATGTAAAGTTCATGGAGGGCAGGGCTTTCAGAAGGTCTCATGAGATGCCTTCCAAGGAGCAGTCAAAAGAGGAGCCATTGGTTATGCCTCTTCAATTAATAGAAGTAAAGGTTTCTTCCTCAAAACGGGAATATTCTCAGGATGAGGAGGAGGAGAGAACAAAATCACATGCTGACAAAGGAAGAACTAGTAGAGAACTTCGTCAGATTCTGCGAGATGCAGAGGACTTCAATCATGCACTAAGAAACAATAAGAGGGAGCAAAAACAACCAAATAGATATTAGGCATTAGTAGCTCAGGATGGAAAGCCTTCCAGTTTCAAGGAGGTAGTTCAACATTAGGTTTGGCTAGATCCGATGGTAGAGGAATACAACTCCATAATGGTAAACGATGTCTGGGAGGTAGTGCTAAGGCCTCAAGATAGATCAGTGGTAGGTTCAAGATGGATCTACAAGATTAAATATGCTGCAGATGGAATTATTGAGAAATACAAAGCCAGGTTTGTGGCTAAGGGGTATGCTAAAAAAGAAGGGATTGACTATGAGGAGACCTTTGCCCTAGTATCTAGGTATACATCTATTAGGACCATGATATCTCTTGCAGCCCAAATGGGATGGGATATCCATTAGATGTATGTTAAAATGACATTTGTGAATGGGGTAATAGAAGAGGAGGTATACATTGAATAATCAGAGGGCTTTGAAACTCATGAGAAGAATTATCATGTATGCAGATTGAAGAAAGCCTTGTATGGGATGAAATAGGCACGAAGAGCATGGTATGGTTGAATAGATGGCTACTTGCAGAAGATGGGATTTGTCAAGAGTGACGTAGATCTGAATCTCTAATATCTAATTGTAGAGAATGAGCTACTAATCTTAGTATTGTATGTGGATGATCTCTTTCTAACAGGATCATCCAGACTCATTGGGGACTGTAATAAGAATCTAGCCATAGAATTTGATATGAAGGAATTGGGATGAATGCACTCTTCCTAAGGTTGGAAGTTTGGAAACAAAAGGGAGAAATCTTCCTTGGGCAAGGGAGGTATGCTACAGAAATCCTAAAAAGATTTGAGATGGAGGACTGTATACCTATGGCTACGCCAATGATGACCAACTGGAAGAAGATTGATGCATAAGAAGAAAAGGATGTCGATCCCACCCTATATAGGCAGCTCATAAGGCCCCTGATGTATCTAGTCAATACCAGGCCAGACATTTTCTACATTGTAAACACCCTTAGTCAGTTCATGGTGGAACCAAAGAGGGCACACTGGGTAGCAACCAAACATGTTCTCAAGTATTTACAGGGAACAATCGATTATGGGCTCTTGTACACTAAATCTAAGGATATAAGTTGGAGTGGATTTACGAAAGAATATTGGGCAAGAAGTTCAGTGTATCGGAAAAGTACCTTTGGGTACTGTTTCAACATTGGATAAGGAATGACCTCCTAGTGCAGTAGGAAATAGAAGTCTGTAGCTCTAAGCTCATCTAAGGTAGAATATATGGCAGCAAACACAGCTTCGTGTGAGGTCATATGGCTTAGAAAATTGCTGGTGAACCTATTCAGAAAGAATATGGAGGCGACCATGATCATGTGCGACAATCAGAGTTGCATCAAGCTCTCTGAGAATCCAATGTTTCGTGATAGGTCGAAGCATATTATATCTAGTGTCACTTTGTCAAAGACCATGTCCAACAAGGAGCTGTATAGTTGAGCTACACTCCTACAGGAGAACAGGTGGCGGACATCCTCACCAAGGCCCTTGGAAGGACAAAGTTTGACTACTTCAGGGAAAATATGGGGATGGTGAAGAACCCATTTCAGAAGAAAAATGGGAGTGATAGTAGCACAGATGCAGAGGGAGTTGCAGTGCGGATGCAGTATTCGGAGTAAGGACCAACAACATCACAGATGCTGAGGGAGTAGTTGTACAGATGCAGCAGTGGCAGTGGCAGAGATATGGGAAGTAGTACAGGATGAAATAAAGCATAGGATGATGGGTAAGGGCCTAGCATCAGCATAGGGACCGATGCCTGATGCTCAGGGTGATGCTCTGTGAGGAGTATTGATAGAGCATAGTCCTCACTAAGAGGGAATGTTGATTTGAGGTAGCATCAGATGTGCTCTAGCCACAAAAATTGGTGGAGAGGCTAAAGCAGATGAGATCTCCAATACCCAGAAAGGGTTTGGGTCTGAGTAACCTAACACAGGCCTTTGAGTGTCAAATTCAAACACGTTGACCCCCCAGAACAGGATATGTAGGATTCGTTATATATTGCTTTATTTTATATATATATATATATATATATATATATATATATATATATATATATATATATATATATATATATATATTAAAAATTAGATATTTCTTACACAAATTCTCATTAATTATACAAATTCATTGATTTCAAACATAGATCTTCATCTAAATGTTAGTTTTACTATTTAAAAAGTAAGTTAGTAACATTATAGCATGCATAGTACATACAAAATTCAAATACATGTCATTGTCACATAAATCATAAATGATAAATCAATGAATCATAATTTCAAAATTCGTTAATGATAAATCATAATACATATTCAATTCATCAATGATCTAATAGGAGAAAGACAAGATAGTAAGATAAAGACACTAATAGCTGTAGTTTTCTCATTAAGTCATCAAATCAAAATGTGTTACATAGGTAGTGCAATGCCAATGGAAAATAGAAATAGAAAATATAAAAAAACTACAGATATACAAGCCTCAAGGCAGTAGGTAGCCCATGACTAATGAGTCATCAATCCTCATAGTCATCATTAGAATCGGCATCAATGTCCTCATCATCATGGTCACCACTGCTCTCCCTTGCATCCTCCTCCTCCCCTATATCCATATTCACCTCTACTTCTTCTAGTGTGGAGGATGGCCCCTTTATAGTATCACTGTTATCAAATCTAACAAGCTCTAGCACTAGATCATTGAGATCCATGTTGGCCAATGCCAACTCAACAATGTTTTCCAAACCCATATCATCAGGATAGTTATCCCACATCTTTGTCTTTGCCTTCAACCACTCTTCCCCCTACCTATAAATAAGATGAAGGTTGGTGTGCACATACACCATTGTCTCTACCCTGGACTATTCAAGCCTACTCTTCTTCACACTATACAAATTCCCATATGTGCTCCAATTCCTCTCGCAACAAGAGGATGAAGTCACCTGAGAGAGGAACCTCATGGCTAATTGCTGAAGAGGAGGGCTTGTTTCCCCATGATTTTCCCACCAAGAATAGGGCTTCTTAGCCCCACTGTCTCTAATCACATCATATCCTACAAATCAACTAGTGCTAGTGGAAAACTTTACAAAGGCATCCTCCACCTCATCAAATAATGCTCTATCCTAAAAAACCCGCCTAAATGCATATTTCCTCCCCTATGAGATTTCACCATCCATGTGAGGAGGGAATTTGTGGAAGGTCCACCATTCAGCCACTCATGGCTATAGTATTTTGGGTTCAATGAGTGAACCAAACAATATAAAGGTGTGTAATTATTGTCCCATCTACTAAAAAGAATATCCTGTATAGTACCATAGAAAGCCTTTGGTGATGTCTCATACTCGGGCACTCACTCTATAGAATAATGCTCTTCACAGACTCAATCATGGAATCCCATCCCTCATAAACCTCTCCTAGGATGGGTTTGTATGTATCTACAAATCGAAGCAAAGAAATGATAGGGTCCATGATCTGAATAATTAGATCTACCCTCTCCCACCAAGCACCATCTAGCACTGTGTCCTTCACTCTTTTAGAGACTACTTGATCTAACTTTCTCCAAAAAGACCAAAACTCAGAAATAACCATGGCCCCAAGAGTGGTCTTGACCTCCCTCAACCTCTTCAACATGATGAATGAAGAGGCAAACCGTGTATCAACAATGTTCAAAATGATAGATTGATGTACTCCTTGTAGATAGTGAGGGCATTTGTATGATTTTGCATGAAGTTACAGATATGCAGTGCATCCCCAATAATGTTACCAATCCAAAGCACATTAGAAGAAATGGATTTCAGTGCTAAGTTCAATGAATGGACAATGGAAGGTGTCAAAAACACTTGTGAATATTTAGCTTCCATAATCATGCCAGCAACCTTGCAAACAAGTTCATTATCGATAATGATTTTCACACAAGAATCAACACCTACATCTTCAATAACATTAATAAATAACTTGCCCATAAATTGTGCGTCATTGTATTCTCCAAGTGTATCCACTGCTTTCAATAAAACTGGACCATTCAAGGAAGACACCATGAAGTTGATGAGTAGGTGTCATGCTGGATCTACCCACCCATCATAAACAATGTTAACTCCAGATGTTGGCCATGATGCTTTAATAGGCTCAAGCATTTTTTGCACCTCTTTATTTGCCTTCGTCAACAATGTGGTTCTAATCTTCTCTGAACTAGGAGGCACACACCATGATGGAGACCCATGAGTTAGAGTTGGGCACATCTCAATAAATAGAGGTGAGCGTGCAACATTAAAGGATATGAAGTTTTGATAGAAAAAGAAGGCAATGGTGAGATCAACTCTTCCAATTTTTCTTTTTGAAAAATCTTGTCCATTGGACCAAGTGAAATTGTTGTTGCTTGTCCCCCAATAGAACTCTCAAATGGAAATTTGGTGGTGCATTTCCTCAAAAATGGAAGGGGGTCATCATTCTTGGTTTTTATTGATTTTGCAACCACATTTTCCATACCAACAATGAAGTCGTTTTCCATTTATTTCCTCTTTTGTAAAGGAACAGCTTTACAAGCTCCAACTCCATAACCTAGTAAAGCCAACAAATGGCCTTTCACACGATAATATGTGCTTGTGAATGTATTGTGGAAAATGTTGCATCTCCAATGCACATTGCCTCCTCCCTTCCCCTTGGTTCTTGGCCCATCCTCTCTTGTGACATATTTCCACAAGGGATATTTCTCAATGTTGTCTTTAGGAGAAAGTCTTCCTCAACATTACTTGTAGAAAACTCTGATCACATTGGGGGAGGAGGGGCATCTCCAATGGAGACATTCTTCCCTTTCCTTTTCTCCCTACTTGCTACCCTTGATTGAGCCATGAATACTCTAAAAAAAATAAACAAATCATGCACAAATTTGTAAAAGACATGCATGTACAAACAGCTGTAATAGAAATGCAAAAAAATAGAGATGGAATGCACTTACCTGGTGCTTGAATCTCCTTGCCAAATGCTCCAAACCCTTAGCTCCTTGCACCAAACCTCTAGCATCCAACCCACAACTCACTATTTGCAAAAAGGAATGAGAGAAATGGTAAAAAATAAAAAGGAATGCATTGTTTTAAAGGCCACGGGTTTCCCTTTGATGGGATTCAAATCCTAAAATTGGACATGATGTGTCCTAACGGGACACTATCGGGATTTGATTGTGTCTTGTTAGGACATGTCGTGTCCTGCTTCTGGGATTTGAATTCCCTGGAATCATGTCTAATTCGTAGGGTTCAGGAAAAAAATGGATGAATCTGGTTTCAAAGGTTTGGGAAAATTCTAAACAATCTGGGAGATATTAAAATAATTAATATTTTTAATGAAGTGCGTAAGTCTAAACTTAAGGAAAATAAAATATTAATGTGGATTAATATAAAAATGTGTTAGAATGGTCCAAAAATCATGGTTCAAGCTAGATTTAATCTTAATCGTTGATTAGGGACTTAATCTTAGCAGTTGATTTGTCAACGAGAAAAGTATAAGAGGAGGCTTGAGGGTCACTTGGAGAACACATTGAGGGAGACCAGTCAATTCAATTTTTGGAGCAGGTTTAGCTGAGAAATTGATCCAGTGGTCCGATGAGAAGTCAGGAGGCAGCGAGTACGGAACAGAGAGATGGGATCAACCACTAGAGATCAACACTAAGGCAAGAGAGGTAGACGTAGTGGCAATAGGAGTCTGTACAGTCATTAACTAGGCTTGCGTGGGTGATGTAGAGAGGCCCAGGGTTGACACAGTCAAGCAAGGGGTGGTGCAGAGGGTTTGAGAGCCATGCAGAGGTCAGCCAAGCTGACGTTGGGATTGGGAGAAGTGCTTGAGAATTTTTTCTCTTTGTGGGCAAGTCAGTTTGGCACCCTGTTGTATTGAAGAATTGATGAATAATAAAAACCTCCCTTGCTGCACCAGTTTTCCCACATTGGATTTTTCCAGGGACTGTTGTCCAAATTAAATATGTCCATGTGTTGATTCTTGTGCATATATTGTTTCTTTATTACAATGTGATATTTGCAACAGTACTTTTTTTTATTGAAGTAATTTCATGAAATAACTTATTGTGGAATAAGTTGGAAAAATAATTCAGTTGCTACAGTGATAGAATTTTCACACAAAGGTTCAAAACTGGATGAGAGGACCCTGCTTTTCATCAGGCCCTCCTTCTAGCACCAGAAATGTTGACGGTGTTGGACCCACCAACATGTCAAGGGGATCTCCCCAGTAAGAATTCCCAATTAGACCATAGACTGTTTGGTGTAGGAGTCTCAACAGTGGGTCATAACGTAATGCCTTGATTGCGATGTCGCACAAAGGCAAGTAGAATAACTCTATCAACAACAAGGGTGTGACTGATGCAGTGAGTCAAGGAAGGTGTATGATAGATTCCAACACTTTGGAAGGGGAAGGAGAGGAAGGTGAGTTCTAGGTTGAAAGGGATTAGTCCCAACTTAGCTAGGAACACACAAAAGCTTCCGATAGAGCAATCCACTCGAATGCAGCAGTCACATCATATAAGGTAAGATAACACGTATAACACTCACGGATCAATCTGAGACAAGTGTGACAGTTGTCATCGGAAGGTTTAAGTGAAAGGTCGATCTAATGTCCGATAGAGCAGTCGACACGTACGGTGACAACATTAACAACAAGATTCATATAATTTCATGTGAATTAGTTCGTACACAAGTACGTAAGTTAAACAACACATATCATTAAAGCAGCAGTCCAACTACAATGACAACATATGCATGAAAATGTGTTGGCTCTTATTACATAAAGAAGTGTAAGTCACAATCATACAATACATCCATGTAAACTTGCTAGCCCCAATAGTGGAATGTTATAGCCACATTTTCTTGCTCCTCCAAAGAGATGTACTAGTTCTGTGCAGTGGAGAAGCCAAGGCATGTTACAATATTGTCCAAGCCTTCTTCAAAAAAGTCTTAGTAGAAGCTTAGCTAACTAAAAGCCTATACAATGAATTATGAGGGACTATTTATAGCAAAGGGTGGGGTGACCCTTGAAATTCCCATTTGTGACCATTCAACTACCCTCATGACTCTTCACCTACTCTATGACTGTTACATCCACTCTTGACACTTGACTTACACTTGACATGACTCAACATTACAATGCACATGTACCCATGTGAACAATGGCTTGGACAAGCCAAAATAGACATCATTCGGACTTAGACAACCATAGAAGTCCAACTTCTTGACATCCTCATGATGATCAACAATGACATATTGATACCAAAAATGGTAGTCCTTGAGAGTGTCCGTGTGTTCTGCTGTGACACCCATCTAAAACCTGAACCTTGTCTCCATAGCATTGGGTACACTGCTCAAGCTCCTCTGTCCAACTCATCTGTGAGCATGCACGTAATTGTCTTTAATGTGGCTAGATCACCAATGTACTTGCGCATGATGTTTTCATTGATAGGCAAGTCTGGGCTGGTGGTGGTGCGCATCAGCTCGTCAAAGTACGAGTCAAGCTCTTGTTGGACCTGCTTCTTGGTATTCGCCTGAGTGAGGATCCCAAGTGATGGGATCAAATGAGTGTGCACTATAACCTCCATGCATTTGAATACTCGTGCTTGCGAAGCCTGTATGCTAGTGATGAGTTGTGGCAGGTCTTCATAGTTTCGAACCTGACTCCGGATACATGTTTGCAACTCGATTGCATTAGCCTTCATCATCATTGGCAAGTGAAGCGGGGCTCCCTTGTACTTCATCGTCCATGCTCGCATGTTATCAACAACAGTATGTATGTTCTTCAAAATGGGCACTCTTCTTGCACATCGCTACTACCATCCGTGGAGATGAATGACTGCTTGATGTACAATACCAAAATTGGAGTACAATGCTCACATAATTGCATCCAAGGACAATACTTCATCCAATATTGCCTTCTTCAGTTCAGCTCGGGCAAACATTGTCACCAAGTCTCCTCCATACTTGGCCAACTATAGTTCCTTCACCATTCGCTCATTCTCAGCTATGAGAAAATGAACATTTGAGCTAGTGACTTCGACATACACTCTATTTGCATCAGCCAACACAGTTGAATGCTTCTGCACATTAGTCACAATCACTTACTCTTCAAATTGCGCAGGGGATGTTTGGTCTTCCAGAGTCAGTATTCTTTGAGACTGCAAAACTCTGTGATGAGATTCGTCAAAGGAGATGTTATGCATCTCTGCTTCCAGTTGACCACAAAGGATCTCAATGCCTCCTTGGTCATCCGAGACTTTCTCATCGTCTGAATGCATTGAAGCAGGTGAGTTGACCTTTCTTTGGTGAGGCATGAGGTCAGTGTCCTATTCCAACTCCTGTTGCTCCATGTCTAACTCCAATTGTTCAAGGGCCTGTTCTATCTCCTAAGCAAAGTCTTTCCCCTATGACGGTTCACCCTGTTCACCTGATGCCATCTGTTCAAAAGAATCAACTACTTGTTCTATCTACATATGATGCGCGCCCTACTAAATTTGTTGTTTTTGTGCTTCCTTCTCTAGGTTGTGAATCTCTTGTTCTTTTCGGATTTTCTCCCTCAGCTCATGCAACTCCTTCTCTGCATCTTCCATTCTCTTCTTATCCCTCTGCCTTCGTGTGATTTTCTTGTCACACTACTACCTCTTCTATTTAATAGCCATAGCTACTTGTTCTACAAGTGAATCTGCTCGAAACCTATAGCTTTCTTCCTCCTCCATGCGATGGACAATCTTTCTCTTCCCTTTGTAGTGCATAGGTATGCTTGGCTCTGTTGTTTCTATTTTTGCTACTACTACTGGTGTTCTCCATGATGCTGCTTCATGTTGTTGTGCTAACCACTCTACGGTGAAAATGACCTGTTCATTGGGTTTGGAGAAATTCAATCAATACCTCCATGAGTCCTCCTCGGCCCAATTACATGCCCCATGGATCCAATTGAACTGAACTCTCATGCAGTGATCCTTCACAATGCAATCTCAGTCATACAGGTTGAAGCTTCAGAGGTCGAACTGGTACTTCTTCATCTGTTCAGCTTCAACATCCACTTGCTTGATGCTCCAAATCTCGTATGACCCAATCCGCAATATAAGAGTGGTCCAAGGTGCCTTCTTCTTCCATTGTAGCCTAGTTGTTAATCCTACTGAGATATGATACGCTACTTCCTGCATGACAAGAACGTCCAAAGAAAACTTTGGCAGAACATGTGGAGGCTTCTTTGCACTGAACACTGGGATGAATGTGTCGTTCAGTGAGGCATACCAATCTACAATGCCTAACAATGCCTTCATTGCTTCTTCTGACATGCAAGGTGGATCCTATTCAAATATCAACCTGTACACCAGGTGACAAGATGGTCAGACAACTACATGATTACTCCTCTGAAGCTACACTTGGATAATAACTTGAAATATGTGCTCACAACAATCTCCACTGATGACCATGCCCACTCTAAGCCCAGGAACTCATGTAGGGCACAAACTACATCTAGAATGTAGGCGGACATATAAATCTCTACATGCATGCCTTCGGGTGACTGTTGAGCCATCATGACTTGCTCCTTCAACTGATGAGCCAGTATGCTAGACCAGTTCCATTGTCTTCCTTCTCTAGCTAGTTGGTCTAGTGCAGCCAACCAACTTTGAGGGAAGGTCTTAGTACTTGCTTGGCCACTCAGTCGACATGTGAATATGACCAAGTATTCATATGCCTGACTCAATATCTTTGTCTTATTGATCTGATTGGGGGTCATCCTAAAATGAGTTGGTTCCTTTATCCAATCCATCAGAATGTCTTTAGAGTGGCCTTTGTTGTTGGGCAAGCTGAACGGGGGAGTCATAACAGTCATGGGCTCAGTCATCTGATACATCTCATCGTAATCTCATGCCTAAAAGGTTGTAAGCTTCATCTCACTAACACTGCTCAAGGTCATCGTCTCGGTGTCAGTCTGAGAGATGATCTAGTGAATCATGTCTGCACATGGGAACACGAGGTATCTGCATGCAATCTGGTACAATCCCAACTTATAAATTTTCACATACACCTGACGGTCTTCAAGGTCTTCCTCAAAAGTACCTGTGAATGTTTCGTTCACCTCTTTCCGCTTCAATTTGATGTCCTTGTCTAGATACAACTTCGTATCTTCATAGATCGGCAAACTAGGGGACACCTGCTTAGCTGCTGCTCCAACTGCCATACCATTAGTGTCTTGAGATCTTGTTCTCTTGGAAGTGATTGAGACAAATGAACACCTGAAAGATCTAGAAACAAGCAGCATGCATGGCAAGAAATATGTCAGTGAAAACAAAGCAAACTCGGGGAAGGACACAACACATACCTGGGAAACTAATGAGCAAGATTGCGCAAAGTTCACTTGGAGGCTGAGTGACTAGCTGCCAGAACTGCACAAAAGGCAGTCTAGGCTATCTGGGAGGCTGCACTGGCTACTGGATCTACGAAATGCACAATCCAGTTGGGTAGATGGCTACTGGGATTGCACAAAGCACAATCCTAGCCGAGAAGAATTGTTGGCCTAGGGGCATATTTTCGCAATTTCCTGGGCCAAGCAGCCACTATCCTTTAGGAATGTGCAAAACAATCTAGGAGGCCAGTGCTAGGCCAAAATGCACAAATCTGTAGGGGAAGGGAGAGACCAGGCCAAGGTTGGCCCGACTGGCCGACAGTCAACTAAAATAAAGTGAGTCAATGAAATGCATGGCGACACTAAGTGATAGAAAAAGTGATAAATAGTGCATGAAAAACATGAACAGAAGATTCAACAAACAAATTAACATGCATGTGGGTGAGGTCATTCGTAGGTTGGGTGAATTTCCATGCAAAATGGTTTCATGCATGCGATAGCAGTGAGATAGTTGCAACGCAAATTGAAACAGAGTTAGGGCAAACTGCAATATATGTCAGCAGGCGTTCAAAGAAATCAAGCAAACAACACTCACACAAGTGAATACACAAAAAGAGATAGTAATGCTAAAAAAGATAAGTTAAGGCCACTTACTCGTGAATGAATGAGCTCTGATGCATCGAATAAATAAGTTTGGTCTCATAATGTGCATGCCACAAATCTAGGAAAAAGTGACACTTGGATGGAAACTTCTAAAACAATTTTGCATGTAACCCCGGCTTCTAAAAATAGCTCCCTAAATCATGGGATTCCCTTTGCATGTTGTGTCTTACTATTTTGGGAAGATCAAGTCATGCATGCATGCAAGTCAATTTTCCTTGGTCCTAGGTGGAACTGGTCAACTGGACTGTTCATGCATGCGAGTGCTCAACTACTCGGGAAAAATGTGCATTCCCAGCTTGGAGTTGGGCTGACTGCCCAAGGGGATTGCACAATTTCTAGGCAGTGCAATTGACTGCTACCCAGATTTGTGCAAATCCTAGGCTGAACAGCCTGCTACTAGGAAAAATATGCACAAATCCTGTTGGGAGGGTTGGCTGGCAGGATTGCACAATCCTGGAGCCCAGCAGGCTGTCAGAGAGGATTGCAAAATTCTTGGAGGGAAAGTTGGTTGCCCTCCAGGAATGCAGAATTTTCAAGGGGAATATTCTTAGCCTATAGTTGGACCAAGTTCGAGCAAGTAGCCTGTGAGGGGAATGGATCAGCTGCAATTGACAGGCTGCCTTTGTGCGAGGAAAAAATTGAAGCTTCAGTACTTGACGAAGCAAGACAAAGTGTTGTGTAAGGTTGGTAGGGAGGCTCCAAAATAGGCTAAGGAAAAATTTTGGAGGGTGGTTGTAGCCACTACAACAGGACGGAAGTGCCTGGTTGGGTGGTTAAAATCAACTGCAAGAATCAATAGTAGCAGTGAAAATAATTAGAATGTGCATAATTATGATGGTAATGTACCACTTCAGGAACATGGCCATCATGGGACATCGGTACCCAATTATGTCCATTGATTGTCAGGATCATGTTATGACCGATATGGTTGTTTTGAGGCAAGTATATGCCTTGGTTTTTGTATATTCCAATGTGAGGAAGCCTTGCCAAGGGATGGACTTCCCAAGATGGGGGCGCTAGTGGAACATGGAAGGTGGTTGATTGCATGGAAGGGTTGATCAGATTGCTCAAGGGATTTTGTAGTAGAGAAGGGAAGGTCGAGGATGGATTTGTTTTGGTAATGATCATTTCTAGATGGAATCAGATGCACATGGGTAGTGCGCCCTAAAAAAATGAGCTAGTAATTGTTCATTGAGAGGAAAAGTGGTGGGGGATTGTAGCACTAGACATTGGATGTAGCTTTGACTATGGCAGTAGATTCTAGACTTCCTGGGAATGAGGTGAATCCTGATACAACTTTGAGGGTGTAGGTGTGAGCCTTTAGATTCCCTTGGTGATTGATACAGACATTGTATCCTTTATTTGTTGGTTTTGCAAATGTGCATATGTGTATATGTAGATTGTAAATACCATAATGAGTTGTATTATAAAGCTCTAGTAAATAGTATGTTTTCATGTTTCAGCAGTAGTCATTGTAAAATTTGTAATGAGCTATGTTATAAAGCTCCATGGGTAGTATGTTTTTTTCAGTAGTCTTGATGGTTATAAGTTTCATTGAACACTAAGGACAGCATTCCCCCTAGGGGGAGGGTTATGTAACATCCTTGGTGAAAATTCCATGTAAAAATATATAAATAGAACAGATGATGGCACACATATTCCAAGCTGAATGGTGGGAATGCCATCCTAGTTGGTGTTCAATTGGTTGTTATTGGCTAAGGAATTTTACAAAGGAAATGGCTAAATAATTAAAGAGGCAAAAATGTATTTTGTCACATTTATTTATGAAAATAATGGAAATTAGGAGAAAATGAAGGTGAAAGGGCATAGGTTGCACGTGAGGAGGAAAATGAAGGAAAATAATGGAAAATGAAGAAAATAGAGGTCTCATTGATAAAAAGGCTTTTGAGGATCAGTTGGAAAGGCTTGATTAGTTTAGTTTTGGATCTCTCTCATTATTCTCTCTATCATACTCTTGGACACAAAGTTTTCTTGGAGCAATTTAGCATTGGATCAAGAAAGGAAAAGAAGGCAAGAGGAAGCAAATATCAAGCGAGATCAAGCAACTACAATAGGCTTCATTGCAGGTATCAACTTGCATATGTATTTCCCTTGCTAGATTTGGCATGGACGGGATTGGATGTGTTTCTTTTCTACCACGGCATAGGTTTTCCCAAGTGTGACAGTATTTTCAGCCTAGCCTTCCCATTTCCCAATAGTTATAATGAGATGGGTTCTCTCATTCAGTTTATGTGGGATGGCCAGATTGGATTTGAAGCTGAGTGGGGTGGATCTCTGAATTAACAAATATGTGGTGTAATGGTCCTTGAATTGGATTGAGGATGCACTAACCGACTATCATAGTAACCCCTGCACTAGATTGTGGGTTGTGGTAAGGCCAGATTGTGTGCCTCAATGGGCCTAGGAATCCTTGTCAGTGAATGGCGGGATATATGGTAAAGCAAAGAGGTGGATTTTCTCTCCGTTGGGCCTAGTGATTCCGGGTCAAAATGCATGGTAAATCCTGGAGAGTATCTATCCATGTAGGGCCTAGTGATCCCTGGATCGGACTGCAGATGCACGGTAAATCCTAAGAGACTAAGTGGCACTCAAATTCCTCTCGGTATAGGTGGAGAACTCCAATGGCATCCACATTGATTAGTGTTTTTGATGTGTTCTATGAGTCCCACATTCATGCTTGAAATATGGCATAGGGGTGATTGGATAAAGAGAGACCTGGATCAACCAATCTATGGTCGAGTGGAATGTGGTAGTCCCATCTCCGGTTGGTTCATTGTATTCATTAATGAGAAATTCATTTCCTTGATTTTCATGTGTAAATGTACTAATGTATGTATGGATTTTGATGGCTGATATGATTATTGTTTTTATGTTCCTATTATGTTGGTTATATGCACATTTTATGACAACAATTATGTATGGCTCTCAATGTGTTTTTACTTGTATATGAATGGATAATGTGTCTATGACCTAATAGATGAATATGAAACAAATGACATGAGGGAACAATGGTTTATAATGATTCTCATATAAGTATGAGATACCCACACTTAATTATGTTGTTTACACCTGTAGGCTACATGTTGACAATATGTTTGATGAAATGTATGTCATGGCTAGTAGGGTTCTAGTTAAGGTCTTGTTGAGCTTATTTATTTTTCATCATTGTTTCCTTGTACTTTTATTAATTTCAAGCTTTCATTCCATGATGAGAAGTGGCCTAGTCTCTGGGCCTAAAAAAGTGGCTTAAATCTTGGGGTCGGTGGCACATAACTGACAAGTTTGGTCCACATTCGATGGCATGCAGGCCTATGAGAGTGACTCTAGGTCTCTGGTGACTTCCTCACCCATAGCATGAGAGCGATTATGGCCTCAAAGGTCCAAAACGATAGTAGGACCCAGGGACAAGTTGTCTGAGTGGTTGACTTGTCTCCTGAGGGTTTTGTTGATGATGTTGGATGACTGTGTGCAATGTTTCATTGATTTCACTTCCTTAAGGTTACCTAGGAGGCTGAATCTAATCATAGTATCCTCTTGTCTCATGTTTACCTCAGTTGGTATGGTTACTTGGGTGGATGTGGGAAGAGGGTGTTACACATCTTTAGGTGTTTTCTCCTGAAAATTTTTCTGGGTTCTGGAGATCTTATGTTTCTTAGCCCCTCTAACCAAAGTCAAGACTACAACACCTGTTTGATGCTACAAAACTAACAAAAAAATATTTTTCTCGTACAGACTACCCCTATCTCTATGAATCTACCAATTGTGTGAGAATTCATTGAGAAACTTGTTTTCTCTGCTAGACTCAGTGGTCTTGTCTTCCTTCCTGGTGAATTTCCATCCTTCCTCGTTCTACAGGCTCCACCTCAAGGCACTTACACAATCTCATGAAAAATGGTAAAAATTATGGCATCAATGGCACTCTACATATAGTTTATGGAGCAAAGTTATTGTAACTTATGTTATCATGGGTGTATGGGACTTTGTCTTGCCTTCTAGGAAATCTGCTTCTAGCGCTTTGCTAAAACCCTCTATCAATATTTATATTATATTTCCAAAAACCAACAAATTTTTTCACATAATTAGAACTTGGGTGTATATGGTGAAGATTTGTTGAAGGAATCTCGTCCTTGAGAATATATTTGTTGCTCTCCACTTCTAAATTCTCTATTATGAATTGGTGTCTTTAGTGCATCATCATGATTTCTTGTGACATAGTCTTCCAGATTTCAGTGTTGGTTGATTTGTGCAAGACTTTGACTTTGGGATTCTTTCCATTTTTGGCACGATGCTTCTTTTCTTCCTTGACATGTGATCTAGGGTATCAAAAACAGGTTCAAAAATAAAAGTGCTCAAATTCTCCCTAAACCAATGCCAAATCATAGATCTCATCATTTTGATTCCAACAATGCTTGAATCACCTCAATCCAACATTGTATGAGGAAGTTATTGTGTTCTGAAATTTTTGGCAAACATGAAAAAATTCAACTTGTAGGTTTAACTAGGTAGATGACTAGGCAGAATGTACGTTGATGTGGCACTGATGTTAGCAAGCTGACTGTGCAGTACGGTTATTAGTCGGGCCAATATTGTAAGGACAAGTGGCACAATTTGATTGGTTGTGGTGATTATGGTTGGGCCAACCACAGACCACCAAGTGGCCCAATGAAAGGCTTCCACGTGGCCCTATGGGAGGCCGCCATGTGGCCCTATGGGAGGCCACCACATGGATCTATTTTTGGCACCAAAATTGTGGTTTATGGATTGACAGTACTCCCCGGTGTTCGACCTTGTGACCTATGGCAACACAACTGAGCGCCACGTCATCGCGCCACAACAATTCTTATTAACACATAGTCATATGGTTCTATTCATTGTGGTTTAGATGGTGCATTTGTGGGGGGGGGAGGGGCGACAAGCTCACCAAACCGACCTAGACTACGGTTATATTACATAATTCATGATCAAGATCCAAGGCGGAAGGGGTGGGGCACAAGGCCCTAGCCCTAGTTTTATTGAATAGCACATAACCGAAGACGTTAAGTGCAGAGAGGGGCAAGCATGTGGCGTCTTGCTCACACCCAACTTGTGCCCATATGACACCTCACACGACCAAGAACAAGGTTGTCAAGGCACGTGGTCTCTAGTCCACGCTCCCCAGTCACATGGGCTCCATACAACTGACCGGAGGGCAGAAACTTGGGGTGCGGGGGGTTGGTTAATTGTCTAACAATTTGCACCCTTATCGATGGATTTAAGGCCAAACCCACATGAAATTGTCATTGTGCAAGGTCGCCAAAGAAGAATTTGTTTTTAGTTTTGACATAAGGTCAATTTTGTAGAACAATTAGCAGGGAAATGAAGGAGGCCTAACTTGGCCATTTTTTTGCCTTTTTGAGCCCAAAAAGAGCCTACACAGGGGTTTTTGGGTGTTCTGGACACAATGGTGGTATTCTTTTTACAATTTCAGCATTATATGTTGATTTAATTTGGCATTTGTGCATAAAATTTAAATGGACGACATTGGAAGCTAGAACCGGAGATGTAGGCCAGAAGGGGTGAACTCCATCATCAAATTGATGTTTTGTGATGTTGCTTCTTGTCTATTTTTCACTGTTAAAATCTGCAAAACTTATCCAAGTTTATTAAGTTTATGTTCTTTTGCAATTTCAATCCATTCCCCATAAGACATAAACTAGCTTGCCAAATTTTACAAGAAACCCTCAATTTTAATTTCAAATTAGTTTGGTATCAGAGTACTGTTGCTTTGAAGGTTTTAAAGTTTTTGCAAGTGTTTTCATGAATTATTACAAGGTCTAAATTGAAAATATGAGTGCTTGAAGAACCAAACCCTCAAATTGGTTCAAGGAGGTCACAAACTCCACAAACTCTAACAGTCATGGCACATGGAGAAGGATAGGAGATGATGTCTAAGGAAGAGAGAGATTTTAGTAAGGCTTTCTATGATATGTCTGAAATGGTGAAAGTGTTGTACAATGAGAGGAAAACAAGGTTGCAAGGAGAAATTTCTAATCATCCAAAAGTTAATGTTGGTGATCAGAGCAAGACTTTGCCACCAACTCCTCCTTCACCTCCATCTACACCTCCATCGTCACCTCCTTCTTCACCTCCTCCATCTCCAAAAGGACATGCTAAGTCTCCTTTGATTAATCTCAATGTCATGTTTGAATTTCCTATGTACAATGGGGAATTAAATGAAGAAAATTTGGATACTTGGGTTCATCAAATTGAACTCTATTGCAGGATTCAAAAGATTGATGATGATGTTACAAAGATCCAACCTACTTCTCTTTGTTTGGAAAGTGTAGTCCTCATCTGGTGGGAGGTCATAACTCAAGAAGATTTGAAGAAAAGTGGTAAAATTATCTCTTCTTGGAATAATTTTATAGTTTCATTAAGAAGGCAATTTTATCCATTAGCTTACATGCAAAAAGAAATTATGGATTGACAAGATTTTAGACAATTTAATGGTCAGAGTGTCCAAAGTTACACACAAGAATTTAGAAGAAGAGCTTTAATCTTGGGTGTTTATTTGTCTTCACAATATACTCTCCTTAAATACATAGGTGGATTACATAGTTATTTAAGACATATTGTACTTATGTTTACTCCCACCAATCTAGATGAAGTATGTTTTTAGGCAACTCAATTAGAATCAAGAGGCAAGAATGTTCCTCAAGAGACTAGCAAGAAATCTTTCAAATATAGAGACAAAGGAAAGGGGAAGTTTAAAGGCAAAGGAAAAACGAATGCTACTATCAAGAAAGAGGGAGATAAACTTACCTGTAAACATTGTTCAAAAGAAGGCCATGATGAAGACCATTGTTGGAAATTACATCCATAAATGAGACCAAAAAAGTTCAATAACAAGGGGAAACAAAAGAAAGTAGCTACAACTCAACAAGTTCTAGGATCTAATTCAGGTGATGAAACCAAAATCAAAGCCATGGGAATGAAAGGTATAACTTCTAATGCAAGTACTAGTTCTTCTAGTAATCCTATTTAATCTAAAAAAGATAAAGAAAGAAGTGAGCTTTTTTATATCAGGGTCATCACCAAGCATACTAAAGTTGATACATTGTTTGATAGTGGATCCCAAGTCAATTTTATCCCTGAAGCAATTGTCAAGAAACTTAATCTAGAAACTATACATCATATTAAACCTTACCCTTTGGGTTGAGTATGTGATGCTACCAAATTACAAGAGATAAGAAAATGTAAACTCAAATCCGCCATCACTGTTAATTTTATAGATGAGGTAGAGCTTGATGTTGTACCACTTGATATTTGAAAAATTTGTTTAGGTGGTCCATACTTGTATGACCAAAAATCCATATTTTATCGTCATGAGAAGAAATATTGTATTTTTAAATATGGAGTTGAGTATATTGTAATATCACATCGCAAGAATATGAACTTATCTCTTGTTAGTGTTGATCATATGAAAATGCTTGTAAATGCTAGTAAGAATTTGTGTTGTTGATGATTAAAGCTAATGATATTGTTGAATCTTAAGCTTTTACAAGATGTGATTCTAAACTCAAGCATGAATTGGTTGAAGTTGTTAACACTTATGAAAAGATGTTTCAGGAACCTCAAGGGATTCCTCCTAAAAGAGGAATCTAACATGAGACTTATTTGCAACATGATGCACCACTTCCAAATATTGGCATGTATGGAGTGTCATTTTTGGATAATGCAGAGATCAGAAGTAAATTCAATAGTTGCTTGACAAAGGGGTCATTAGGCCTAACAAATTTCCTTGTGGGTCTCTTATTGTTTTGGTTCCAAAGAAAGATGGTACATGACACATGTGTGTGGATTTTCGAGCTTTGAACAAGATCATGGTAAAGAATCACTATCCTTTTCCTCGCATTGATGATTTGTTAGATTAGTTAAAGGAAGTCGTTTACTTTGGTAGGTTAGAATTGAGTGTTTGAGTGTTAATTTTATTAGGGATTGATTATTCTTTTCTTTAGATTATTTCATTTCATCATATCTTTAGAATTAATAGAAATTATATAGAAAGAACAATAACTTTAATATTGCAATGAAACATAAAAGGAACATCAGAAGAAAAACATGCACAAAATAGAGACACCAGGATTGGTCAGAGACCAAGGAAAAACTCCACAAGGGGGAAACCCAAAATTCTTCTTCTTCTATTCAAATTTCAATAATTATTCAACTGAGATACAAAATACATCCATAATGAAATACAGTTGATCTCCTAAGGCCAGTCAAAGTCAGTTCACAATTTCATTTGTGAACGGACATCCAATAAACAGAGAAATGTGTAATAATGATATATGTTGATACTAATCTCTGACTAGAATATCCTGATACCAAAGTCAATTATCAATACCACCATCTCACTATCATTATTGTCTCTTTTCTCTCAATCAAAGTTAAGTTAGCAAGATCTTAGTGATGTCATACTAATATTGTTCTATTTTGTAATGATGGCATTCATATAACTGAGAAGAACTATGATAGATCTACTGAATTGATACCAACTCTATCGTAAATTTGCCATGCAGAGAGTGTGTCAATCTGTTAAGTTAAGGTATGTTCTATGCTAGAGAATTTTATTTCAATTTTCACAATTAGCTTAATATCTTTCCCATATTAGCAATCACATCAGAATTAAAGTAAACTGCAGATAGAACATAAATATAAATCGCAGAAGACAAGCCAAGACAAGAGGACACAAGATGTGGCACTACCTAGGGACAAACCCCAATGTGGGGAAACCATTCGTCAATTTTTCTTATATGATCTTCAATAGTTCAACATAGAGAGAGAGAGAGAGAGTACATTTACAACAAAATTCAACACTTTGACTTATCTAGATAAGAGCATAGATCATCACCTAGGATGATGATACATGATTAGTTGAAGACATGTTGCTTCAACTGATTCTCTGAGGTGACTGCTTCACCTATCATAGTGCTGCATCTCATCATCATGTTGCACCTCACTGTGCTACACCCATCATCACAATGCTGGAACTCATGTTGTTATTGTCCTAGTGTTTAGCACTGTTGTACATAGTGCCATTGCTGCACCATGCTTATTGCTATCCCAATGTACTTGTTGAATTGTACTTTCTGTTGTCCATGCTTTACCATGTTGCTTTTTTCCATGATTCTTCATGCTTGCAGCTGTCCCATGTTGCAGTTGTCCCTATGTGTCACCAAGCTTGCAGTTGTCCTTCATACTACACCTTCACTGAGTCTCACAAAACTATTGTACTATGCATCACAATGTTCATCCTAAGATACTAAGGTTTCTTTCTATGGTGCTATGGCCTACGCCCTAGCACTTAGCAATGCCAATGTAACTAGTTTGAGTTAGGACTGTTACAATAGTCCTAATAGATTGCCCCACTACCTACCACAGTTCAGCTGTCATCTACAGCTCACCCAAAAATAGATTTCCTTACCTTGATTGTTGTCCAAACAACCTTGATTAGGCTCTTGTACACTCTTTGCCTAACAGCCCTACACATAACTCCTACACAACCTCCTTTCCCATGCAGTAGCAGCCTCTCTCTGTAGCTCAAATAGAAGTGCCCTAACTATCTTTACTCTATCATCTCGGTGCTCTTGAATTTCCTTCAAGATAGGCCTGCAAGGAGCCTCCTTAATCGGCCTAATCTCCAACTCCTTGTTCTTTTGAGAAAACCCTGTTCTTGGGCCTGTTTGCACCCTCAAACAACCCTCAAACCAACCTGCATCCACACAACAACTCGGCCTCTAATTAGTCCCTCCACGTTTTCCTCACATTGTCTCTTTTGTTACGGCTAGGGCATAATATGTTTGCCCAATCCTTGTTGTGACCATGACCGCATTTTAGGGCAGCATTAGAGTTGTGCTCTAGGACTGCGGTTAGGGATTTTGTTGATCTCCATTTAGTTATGTTCATGACTGTGTTTAAGTGTCTCTTCTTGCTATGTATTAAACAGCGTATTAGGGCATCAAATGGCTTCTCCATACCAACGTTAAGGCTGGCTTTATGGGCTATAGTTTAAGGCAGCATAGGTCTCCTTAGAAAACCTTTACAGCTCCACGACTAGGGTTTATCCTTGACAACGAATGAGAAACTGTGTCTCCTCCATGACAATGTTAAGGTCTAGGGCTTCTTCTAGGGAAACATATAATCTTGAGATCTCTCCTCCCACCAAAACCCAAAGACAAGTGGAGAGGAAGAGATCACAAGAGGTGTGTGAAATGACTTGAGAGTCACCTTTATTATAGTGCTTGATTGAGGATGAGAGGGGGCAATTTGGTTGATGATCGACCTTGATGAATTGTCCCATAACATAAATAAATTCATATCTCCATGAATACTTATTGGAACCAAATGATCTTTAGATCAATACTACACCTTTCGACAAGAGGGATCCAAGAAAAATATCAACTACCATAAATAAGATGACCCACATTGATTTTGGCCCTAGTTTCCAATTTTAGCACAACCAAGACCAAGGTGATACCATATCCATATGCAAATTTCTCAACATATAAATCCATGCATAATTCCATCCTTACTGCAAAGGAGGTGTGAGCCTATAATGCAGAGAAGTTGTGCATATTTCAGGACCATATGTATATCAATGTCAATATATATATATATATATATATATAATATAATATATATATATATATATATATATAATGTACTGAAACCACACATATGATGAAGTGTGATTATAGTCATACCAACAAATGCCATACATATTGCAGATGCAATACCAAAATATATATTTGATGTCATAATGTCATATTGTATTGAGAGAACAGAGTATCGATGCTAGCTATAGTGAATGTAGAGAAGATGATGATATTAGAATATGTATCAACTATACAGTAGGGACGTCAATCATACTGTATGCTGAGACAATAAACAAACCTCTGCAATGACATATACTAACCTCTGTGATGAACTATAATGTCACAAACTTCTTTGTAATGAACCATAACAAACCTCTTAGCGATAATATATACTAACCTCTACGACGATATATGATTATCAACGATGATGATGTCATTACCATACTATGTGAGACAAAGTGCCAGAGACAAACAAATATGGGAATTTATAAAGATGATGGAAGATGTTGTGATACCCATATGAAATTGTAGAGAAGCATGAATATTGTGCAATATTCATTCATAAGATGCTCAGGAGACCAATGTCATCTATTACCTGTAGAGATGCCCATAACTCAGTGTGATTATCATAGTTCACACATGTGCAAGTCACGCATAAATTCTTCCAATGAAATATGCAAACCATTTTTCAATCCACTATTGACATATATGATATAAGAGTTACCACATGCGAGAGTCACAAAGATAAATTGGACCTTAGACAAGTTCCTCATACTTTTATGTTGAATGAGCTAAGATATTTTTATTGATTTATGCCAATCGAAACCCTTGTAATTTATTGAGTCCAGCTTGAGATCTCATGGAGGGAATCTCAATTTTGAATTTAAATTTCGCTTTTAAAATATATTCCTCCATTTTAATAATTTCATTCCCAATTAATATTTCATTCAATATGTTTCTTTGATCAATAAAAATATTTTCCTTTGAAAACAATAATTTGAAATCTTTCTTTTGACCAATATAATTCCTTATGGGACACAAGGGTTTGCTTTTGGGGACTTACGATTTCCCTTAGTGGAACTTCATCCCAAAGCTATCAAATTTCAACATTGAGAAGTGGTTATCATCATATAAGGATTGTTGAAGATGATATTTGGAAAACTTCTTTCAAGACAAAACAAAGTTTGTTTGAATGGTTAGTTATGTCGTTTGGGCTTGCAATGCACCTGCAACATTCATGAGAATTATGAATGATGTCTTGTGACAATTCCTTGATGGTTTTATCATAGCCTAATTACATGATATTATGATTTTCGATAAGACTTGTGAGAACATGTCAAGCATGTGAAACAAGTTTTAGATGTATTGAAAACAAAGAAGTTGTATTTGAAGATGTCTAAGTGTGAGCTTGGGAAAACCTCTTTGGTTTATTTGTGTCATATTGTAGGAGGAGGTGAATTGAATATTGATCCCTCAAAAGTTGATGTTATTGTGAATTGGCCTAAATCCAACAATGTAACAGAAGTTAGGAGCTTTTTGGGAGTAGCCCAATATTGGATAAAATTTATTGTTAACTTCTCATTCATTGCAGTACCATTACATGCTTTTACAAGTGTGAAACAGGTCTTTCAGTGGGGAGGCAAGAAACAGAAAGCCTTCAACACTTTGAAAGAGAAAATCAGTACAACACTAGTTCCAACACTTCCATATCTTAAGAATCCATTTGAAATTCAAACCAATGGAAGCAGTTATGTTATGGGAGTAGTTTTGATGCAACATGGTAAGCTAATTTGTTATCATTCTAAGACATTTACCAATGAAATAATTAACTATCCAACTTATGATAAAGAGTTGTATGCTTTGGTACAAAGCATGAATAAATGGAAGCATTATTTGATGGGTAAAGAAAGGATTATTCATACTGACCATCAACCTTTGCAATATGTACAATCACAAACCAAGCCTAGGTCCATCTAACACTAGATCATATCTCATCTTTTGATCATCAGTTGAACAATCTCTATGTAATACAAGAAGAAGAAGAATCATCATAGAGGAGAATATGACTTTCATCCTATATCTAATAATTAATACAGACATCTCAATTAGAATCATCATTGTCATCAAGTCATATCTCGACTCAACTCATCTTTTCCCATCTTTGTTTGATAAACAATCTAAAATATAAATAAGAATGTGACATCATAGGGGAGCCCAACTCAACCCACAACAACATTGGATATCTTAGCTCAATCCATAACAACATCAAGGAGTCCTACTCAATGTGGAACCACATCAAGGAGCCCAACTCAACCTGGAACAACTGCCAGCAAGGAGCCAATGCTACAACCCAAGAAACCCATCAACGGGGATCCAATGCTACCACCCAAAATCTAATGACAATGAGGAAGGTCCTATGTGACACTCTCACCTCATGTTGTGACAATGAGGAAGGTCTTATGGGACACTCTCAACCCAAGTTGTCTCATATAGGGGAGCATCTATCTACCACCTTATATCCAAAGACAATGGGCAAGATCAGAGCTACCCCAATGCATAAGGATCACACTCTATCCCAAAGTCCTTGACAATAGGTGAGATCAACTTACCGGAGGTAAAGATCACACTCTACCCTACTGTCCATAATCTTTCCATATTGACCCTTGAGAGTCAAATATTAGAACACCTACATGCACTAACTTAGGAAAAATCCACCTACTACAATAGGTAGGGATCACACTCTATCCCAGGTCTCTCATCCCATTTGCCAAATGGGAGTTTATCCCATAAAGTGGGTAGGGTGCTAACTAGGGCATACTTTGAATAGGGAAGATCCCAGATCTCAACACATCCTATTGATCAAAGGTCTCTCATCCCCTGAAGCCCACCATCTCCTTTCCCCACCCTGGGAGCTCAACCAAGGGAGAAGAAAAATGCTCAGGGTTCTCCATCAACCCATACCCTTTCCCAGGAGGGTTTCATCCATCATTACATGTTTCTCTTTGAAGATAAAAAACATATCAAAGTGCTTGTATCTAGTACCGCCTCAAATAACTTACTGAAGAGTTTAATCATACTGCCTCATACATTACCATGAGCAACAGTTCTCTGTTATCATGTTCATATAGGACATCAAACACCGGAGAAAAATGTGTAACATAAAGAAAAGGATACCATATTCATGTTTTCTCCTTCTTACATAGAGAGTCAACAACCACAAGCTTAAGCTTGTCTCATACAACATTGTTCTCTCAATTCATGAAGATGTCTTAGTCCCAGCTATGATCAAACTTTGTCTAACTTAGTAACAATAATTCATTAATGCAATCCAACATATCATAAAAGTGATTTTATACAAGAAGTGGATTTTGATACTGCATGGGGTAAACTAGTCATGTAAACAAAGAATTGTAAGCTCATAAAGTCAATTAACAAAGACATATTTATCAACATTACATGTTCATCAATTCATGTCTAGAAGACTTGATTCATTCTGCAATAGGGTTGGGATCAAGGGCTTCTACCTATGAATGGGAAGCCCCTTCATTCATCATAAATTACGACATCTACCTATCTATCAACAAAATTTTCAAAACATGGAGACAAATTATATCAAGTTCTCATAAAATATATATATCATAATCTAACAAGTCACCATGAGCTACTTCACTGTCACATATGAACATTTCATCAAACATTTATCAATGGTTAGTGTCATATAGTTAGGGAAACTAACAAGTGTATCATCATACTTCAAGGATCATAACATCACTTATTTATTACATTATACAATCACTTTTCATTAGAGTACAAACATCATCAAGTCAACATCCATTTGTTACATTGTCAAAAAAAATGTTGTTAAGTTATCATAGAATTTATAGTTTAATAAAGTCTTGTCAACAACAACAAGAAGAGGATCATGAGTATCCATCTTACAACCACCTATTTCTATTAGGGTTACCATACTTACCAATAGGATCAAATTATCGTATATCTAGAAAAATTAATGTTTTGTGACCTTCCTTTACCTTAAACAAAGTCATGATATCCAACGAGTGTTGGAATTTCTAAGTCTAACTGTTATAAATCCTTCATGTACTTTTTTATTTATTTATGCCTACTTGTTTTGTTTAATTAACAAGTAATTTACCATGGAAATAATGAAAATAAATACAAGTACATGCTCAACACATTACAAATCATTAACTGAAGGGAAAAAAAGCACACAAGTGACACCATTGTTTTTGGACTAATGTCCCTGGAAAAACCCAATGCGGGAAAACCAGTGAAACTATCTGAGGGTTTTATTATTAAGTAGTTTCAAAATACAATCTATGTGCCAAACCGGCTCACCCAATAGAGGATGATCTCAGCAGTAGTACCTCTCAGTCAGAGACAGATATTCTGACTAAAACCTCAGATGAACAATCCCATAGCTCTTAGCTCCAGTCTACCCCACGAAATCTCTAATGTCTGCCTCTAGGGACTGCGTCAGCCTCTTTGGCCCAACATCACCACAACTCACCCTACGTCAGCCTTTAGAGCCTATGTGTTACCTACGCTGGCTCTCTTTGGCACTGCACAACTCCTAGTTGCATCTGCATGGGCCCTGACTGTCTTTGCATGGGCTTTAACTGACTCTACATTCCTCTCTCCTGGCTTCTACACTGATGCTCCTGTTACCATCTCTTCCTCTCTACTTTTGTATTCACTTCCCCTCAGTTGTAACTCTGATCACTCACTCAATTTCCTCAGCAAACCCTTCCCCAGAAAATGAAATTCTTGATCAATTCAGTGTGTTCTCCAAGTAACCCTCAAGCCTCGTCTTATACTTTTCTCATTGACAATTCAACAATTGATATTAAGTCCCTAATCAACGACTAAGATTAACTCTAGCTTAATCCATGAATTTTGGAACCTTCTAACACGTTTTTATATTAATTCAAATTAATATTTTATTTTTCCTAAGTTTAGACTTAAGGACTCCATTAAAAATATTAATTAATTTAATATCTCCCAAATTATTTAGAATCTACCCAAACTATTTCCGGGTATTGGATTTCTCATGTGCTTTAGCCTCTCCACCAATTGAGAGCACATTTGATGCTACCCCAAATCAGCACTCCCTCCTAGCAAGAACTGTGCTCTAGTAATACTCTTCACTAAACATCGCCCTGATCATTTGGCATCAGTCCTGGTGCTAATACTAGGCCTGATGCCCAACATCCTCTATACTGCTACATCATGTATTGCTACCCAAGGCCCTGCCACTGCCATTATTGCATCTATACAGCGACCCCACTCATCATGTTGCATTGTGATTCCCATAGCACTGCCACTGCTAACTGCTACACTGCAACTCAGTTACTGAGAAGTAAGTAACTGATCTCCCAACTCTAACATCTCTGTCAAGCTAGAGACACCCTCGATGCTGAAACACCCTTTGTTTCTAACAAGTGCCCCTTCCTTGACCTCTGTGCTGCTACAACAACTCCATGCATCTCGCACTGCTGCCTCACAATGTCCTGGGAATCCTACACTGTAGCTCCCTCTATCGCTCCATCCACATCCATCTCTATTGACATCCACCAGTACTGCTACTCCTCTTTGGGGCTCCCGTAGCAAGCTATAATCCAAGAGGCTGGGTACCTTGAGGATCCTACCCCTCACCATCTGTTGTCCATCTGACTACAGCTCGATCTCTCCCGCCTTCCTCTGAAGTGGCATGTGAGCACTCATGGCACAGTCATCATTTGTCTCCACTTCCTTCTCCACCCTTGTTGGCATAGCCTTGGTCTCGGAAGCCTCTCTCTTTCTCTTCTTCCTTGGACACTAGCTTGCATAGTGACCCACTTCCCCATAATGGAAGCATTTGACCTTGGAGAGGTCCTTCTTCTTTTGTTTCTCCTGATTTCTCTCAGATGCTAGGGCAGCATCCTCCTCTTCCTCCTTCTTGATTCCGACCCCCTTTCCGTTGGTTCCCACCTTGGTCAACCTTTTGACTTCTTCTTGGTGAAGAGTTGCCCATAGTTCCTCCGAATCTAGAAGGGTCGACCTGTCCAGTATGCTCTGAACAAACACCTCCTAGTGTTCTGAGGCTGTGCTTAGGGCTGTCCTCACCATCAATTCTTGATCCGGTGTAGCCCCTGTGAAAGTTAGTTGATCCCAGATCTCCTTTGATCGACCAAGGAAGGTGTCGATATGTTCTCCCTTCTGCAACTGGTATAACCACAACTGGTTTTCTAGTAGCATCTTCCTCTGCACGAAAGTATGCTGATACAATTTCGTCAGGGCCTCCCACATCGCATTTGTCATTTCCTTTTCGATAATATGTGTTACTACATGGTCCTTGACCCCATCAAAGATGGTTCTCTTGGCCCTCACCATTGCCTCCTCGTACTTTTCGTTCTCAACCGGGTCAATTGAGATCACTATTGTGTTCAAGACGAAGTGCTTGAGGCAATTCTTGTCTAGAACGAACAAGATTTTGGCCTTCCAAACTATGAAGTTTGAAGCTCCATCCAGTCTGTCCTGGTCTCTTACCCCATTCACTGCCATTTCACTACTCCTCTACTTCCCTTCTAGAAGTTCTCGACGTGACTCCCTCTGAGCCTCGATTTCCCTCTTGGAAACCCCTCTCTCAATATCGAGATGGCCCCACTCCGATCATTAGTGCAGTTGCACCATTGATCCAGATTTCTTGGCTAGAAACCCTTAGTAGCAACTCCCTCCTCCTTGGCCTTGCACTGTTAGGTACTTCGAACCACAATAGCCCACCAGCTTCACTCCACAACTTCTCCATGACCTCTTATGCACCTGAAAACTGAAGGTTAGAGCCTCTAGACTCTGCACAATCCTAGCACCAGCAAAATCCTCACCTCCTGGTCACAGGCTCAATCCTTCTTGACTGAGAAAGATGACCGAGCACTTCATAAGTCAAGTCTATTCCTTTGTGCCACTGTGTTGATCCTTCTCCCAGCTCAAACTTGATGACATAGGCACTGCATCACCCCTTCCTTACTGCTTTTCCACTAGGAACAACTTTTGTCACTCGGAACAATTGTTTCTGCTGCTTCTGCTCTACTCGGTTGATGTCCTTAGTTATGCTATAATCTGTAACCATGCTTTGATACCATGTTGGAATTTCTAAGTCTAACTGTTAGAAATCCTTCATGTACTTTCTGATTTATTTTTGCCTACTTGTTCTATTTAATTAACAAGTTATTTACCATGTAAATACTAAAAATAAATACAAGTACATACTCAAAACATTACAAATCATCAACTGAAGGAAAAAAAATCACATAAGTGACACCATTGTTTTTGGACTAATGTCCCTGGAAAAACCCAATGCGGGAAAATTGATGTAGCTATCTGAGGGTTTTATTATTAAGAAGTTTCAGAATACAATTCGAGTGCCAAACCGGCTCAACTAATAAAGAATGATCTCGGTAGTAGTACCTCTCAGTCAGAATAGATATTCCGACTAAAACTTTGGATGAACAATCCCACAACTCTCATCTCCAATCTGCCCCACGAAATCTCCAACGTCTGCCTCTAGGGACTGCATCAGCCTCTCTAGCCCAGAGTCACCCCAACTCACCTTGTGTCAGGCTCTAGAGGCACTGTGTGAGCCTTTAGAGCCTCTTCGTCACCCACACTGGCTTTCTTCAGCACTGTGCAACTCCTAGTTGCGTCTGCGTGGGCCCTAACTAGCTCTGCGTGGCCTCTAGCTGGCTCTGCATCCCTCTCTCTTGGCTTATGCATTAATGCTCCCTGTACCCTCTCTACCTCTCTACTTCTGTATTTAATGCCCCTCAGCTGCAACTCTGATCACTCACTCAATTTCCTTAGCAAACCTTTTCCCAAAAAAATCAAATTCTTGATCAAATCGGTGTGTTCTCCAAGTGACCCTCAAGCCTCCTCTTATACTTTTCTTGTTGACAATTCAATGGTCAAGATTAAGTCCCTAATCAATGGCTAAGATTAACTTTGACTTGATCCATGACTTTTGGACCCTTCTAACACGTTTTTATATTAAATCACATTAATATTTTATTTTTCCTAAGTTTAGACTTAGGGACTCCATTAAAAATATTAATTATTTTAATATCTCCCAAACTTTTTAGAATCTACCCAAACCATTTCTAGGTATTTGAGATCTCATGTGCTTTAGCCTCTCCACCAATTTTCGTGGCTAGAGAACATTCGATGCTACCCCAAATCAATGACAATGTCAAATTATGGGTTAGATTATTACTAAATATCAGAGAGATCATATTAGTTGTTACTATAAAATGCACCAATTTATCACATTTATTGGAAATCAAACTACTTTCCTTTTTTTTTACATAATCAGTTGTTGTTTGTATTCCAAAAAAGATTTGGGAAGCTAAGCTCCATTGTTACAAGGCATTATGCCCGGGAAGCAAAGTAAGGAAAAATTACAGGGGGGACAAAATTCCCCTTTGCTTATGTCATTCTTGACTTTTGGAAAACCTAAACTAGTATAGATTCTAATAAACTGAAACAATAGGAAACAAAATTTGCAAGTCATGCTTAATCAATGTTTATATCATTGATTTGGTGGGCTGTAGATTCTTCAAGATTGCCTTCAACACCTACATTCCTTAAATTTGATGAGCTGGTGCTGGGAGCCTTACTTTTTTCCATGATGAACTTCAAGATGTCAATGGACTCTTGAGCATGACTACATCTATTTGGAAGGTCATTGAACTGCTCCTGAAGGGAAGAAACTCTATGAAGAAAGAGATTGAGGTCGACCTCATGCTTTTCCTTAGTGATCCGGGCATGGGTGTCAATTTTGGTGTCCAAAATCTTCTGGTAAGCTTGAATTTACTCCATTTCTGCCTACAGATCGGCACAGTGTAAGCAGTCCTCATTTCTAGCCATTGCATATGGCCAAACTGAGCTCTCCATGCACAGTAAAGGCAGAGTGCTACAAGAATGTTGTTCCAAAGAGGCTGGGAAGAAAAGGCTTGGTGGAGGATTAACAGAAATGAACTTGAGGGCAGGAGAATGAAGGCTCAGAGCAATATAGGATCGGTCGGGGGAAAACGAGGGATGGAACAAACGAAGCCAAGGAAACGAAGAGATGTGATTCTGCATGAATAAGAGTGTGAATATGTAGGCAGGCTCTGACAAGGGGATAAGGAAGAAAAAAAGGGAGTCACGGGAAAATTGAGAGAAAGATCACGGGAAAGGGATGAGAGAATCATAGCACCTTGGGTGATGGGACAGAAGAGGGATTGGCACATTGAGTTCAGAGATATGGTGGTAGGGTCATCATCATTATGGATTTCAATGAATATTTTTGCTACAACAAGGATCTGATTTTGCTTGAAGATGTTGTGAGAGACAGTGAAAGGGTACCCAATGTTTTTAAAAAATTCAGCAATCGGTCTGAGTATTGATTTGCTTCTAATCATGGCATATAATTTTGAGATTTGATGGATTTGCATAGGAGATTGCCTATGGATTTAGAGCAGGCTCTAGTTGCACGAGTATCGGGCTCCTTGTTGAGGTAGCGAAGAACATGGAAGAAATCGACTTCTTTCATTTTCTGGGTCAAAACTTGACACCGATTGACAGTTTGTTGCAGTAGCACATTGGAGGCGCTCTAATTATAAACCATTAGACTAATGATGATGGTCAAGTCTCCAAGGACCATTGCAGTGTTTATGTCGAGTTTTTGAAGCTGAATGAGCCCTTAGTATAGTGCGAGAGCTTCATCCCTGTTATTGGAGAGGGGGCCTAATCCCCATGCATAAGCCATTTTGATATCTCCATTGGAATCACAAATGATTCCACCAGCCCCTCCCAGTCCTGGATTAGATTTGGAGGCCCCATCGAAGAAAAGATAGTAAGTGTTACAGTTTCTGATCCAAATGGAAAACTCCTCATCTTTCATTCTTATTTTCCAACCGTGGTTAGAGTTGTTGCGTTGGCTGCTAATGTCACTCCCACTTTGGACACTGTTACTTTTATCTAACAAGTACCCTATGAAATTCCTTTCTTCAACATAGAGATCAACGATGTCAATTTTCTTTTGACCTTTATCTGAGATAGCTTCCAATGTAAGGCTCCTTGCCTTGCTACATAATTTCGTAATGTTGGTTTCTTTTTCTTTGAAGACCATATGGTTTCTTGCCAACCATATGTTCCACAGAAGAGAGTAGGGAAGAGCATCCCAAACTCTTCTAGAAATATTGTTCTTCTTTTGTTGCCACAGATAGTTCCTCTTCCAAAGATGCAAAACTTCAACAATGGAATTATGGGAGCTCTAGGGGAGATGGGTGTTTATAAAGATTAATTTCCAATAGGCAGTAGCAAAGGGGAAAATGATGAAAAGGTGTTGGATGGTTTCTTCAGCTACTTGGCAGTTTGGGAAACGGGAATGACCAATTATGCCTCGTTTTTGCAAATTATCAGATGTGAGAACTTTCCCTTTTAGGAGGACCCAAATGAAGAATTTTATTTTTGGAATGGTCTCTGATTTCTAGGCAATTTTCCAATGTGCCCAAATAGGCATGGGATATTCATTGTTACAGATATGCTGGTAGGTGGCTTTGATTGTGTAATTGGAGCTTGAAGGATCCCAATGGAAGCCATCATTACCATTTTTTTATTGGAGCAATGCTATGGAGATGGGTTTGGAGATTAGTAAAACTTGCTTCAAGATCAATGGGTATGTCTGGAAAGATCCATCCTGTCTAAATTTGTGATTGAGTGTCCCACTAAGATATTTGGTCCAAGTAATGAAGCCCTATGCTTTCAAAGAAGGATAGAATCTGACCAGTTCTAGGTTTGTTGTTGATGGGCTGCTAACCCATTATTCTATCTGCTCTGATTCTGATATTGGTGCCACCCTTGGGGACTTTGTAAATGTTTTGGGCAAGAAAGGGGATTGCTTTCTTGCACAACCTCCAAATTTTAGAGCAAGATCTATTAGGGATATCATAATCCAAGAGGTGTTGCCTTGGAGATTTAATATATTTGGCTTCCAGCACATTTTTCCACCAAGTAGATTGGCCACTAATGAGTCTCCAAACAATCTTGCCACCAAATGCCAGATTTAAGAGCTTGGGTGATCTGATTCCTAAACCTCCACATTCTTGGGCTTGAATGACCTATTACCAATTTATAAGATTGTACTTCTTTTTTTCATTTTTCCCCCCTTGCCAAATAAAATGACAGAGGATGGCTTCCATTTTGTGATGAAAATTGGTAGGAGCTTGCAGAAGCATGAATTGATATAAGGGAAAAGAAGAAAGACTTGTTTTTAGAAGAACTAGGTGGCCTGCTGGATTAAGCCAAGAGGAGCCCCATTGCTGCACTTCCATTTTCATTTTATCTATGGTAGTATCCCATACTTTAGCTTTCAGAGGATGATCACTCACTGGCATGCCTAGATAAGTGAAATGCCCCCAGCCTAACTTGCAAGAGACCCCAAATGTGTTGGCGATGTTATGGAGGAATTGACCAGAAGTGTTCCAACCATAGATGCATCTCTTGAGTTGGTTGACCATACCTCCTAAGTAGCTCATGTACTTGTCTAAGAGGGGTTTGAAATGAAAAGCTATGATATTGGAGGCTCCTCCCATTAACAGGGTATTGTCAACAAATTGGTAGTGATTTATGTTTTTGACTCCATCCCCAAATTTAATACTTATGATAAGGTTGACTCGCCGATTATAGTCCAAGGCCTTACTGAAGGACTCAGCCATCAAGATGAATAGGTAAGGAGAAAGGGGACAACCTTGTCTTATCCCTCGAGAGGATTGAAAGGAAGGCCCAGTCTGCCATTAATGAGAGGAGAGATCCAAGGACCTGAAATGCAAGCTTTAACAAGGACAAGGAAGGGTGCAGCAAATCCCATTTTCTTTAGAACAACAAAGAGGAATGAGTGTCTAACTCTGACGAAGGGATTGCCTAAGTACAGTTTTAGAATGAATCCTTTTTCTTTTCTATAATGGCTAGAGTGTATAGCTTCTTGGACAAGGAGAATGGAGTCAGAAATTTGTCTATTGGCCAAGAAGCATCCTTGATTTTCAAAGATGAGCAAGGGGAGAAGAGGTTTAAGACAAGAAGCAAGGATTTTGATCAGAATTTTGTAAGATGAATGCAGAGTGAAATGGGTTGAAATCGGGAGAAGGATGAAAGTCGATTCTCTTTAGGGAGGAGGGCAAGATGGGTGGCATTAGTGAATCCTCCAATTTTTCCCTTGCGTTGAGTCCATTTTATCATCTTCACAAGGTCTTTTTTTACTACTCCCGAATAAGCTCGATAGAAGCAGATGGGGAAACCATTTGGGTCGAGAGCTTTGTCTGGTTGAAGCATCCAAATAACTCTTCTTATTTCTTATTCTTCAATCTCCTTGATCAGATTTTCATTGATTTCCTCATTGATCTCAGTGGGGAGGTGTTGCAGTAGATATGAGTAATTTTCAACCTCTTTCATTTCAGTTAAGAGAGAACTGTAATGATCTAAGGTTGCTTTTTTAATAACACCTTGAGTGGTTTGGAGAATGCCTTCATCATTGATGATGGCTGTAACATTGTTCCTAATTTTCCTGACAGTGGCCTGCTTATGAAAGAAAGTAGAATTTTTGTCACCTCCTTGTAACCATAGCTGCCTTGATTTTATTCTCCATTTTTTCTCCTCCGCTCTATTGGCACAATATAGTTGGAAATAGAGATCGTCTTTGAGAGCTTTGTCTTCCTGGGAGAGCCCTCATTCCTTTGTTATGCTGTGAATTTTCTCCAATTTGTTATTTATTTCAGTTTTGTCCTTCTCAAGTTCCGTGGAGTAGTTTTTTGCCCATTCCTTCAATGTGCATTTGGTCCTTTTTAACTTGTTTTCCCATATGTATCCTGGCGACCCTTCTATTTGCTGAATCCATGTGTTTTTGACAATCTCCTCAATAGTATGAATTCTACTCCACAATGGACTTTATTTAAAGGGTATGGACCCTAAGGGGCAGTGGGCTTCAGGAACAAGAGTTGTGGGGTAATGATTAAATGCTGAGTAGGGGAGAATAACAACATAAGAGGTGGAGTAAGATGAGAGGAGCATGCCATTCACAAAAAACCTATCTAGCCTCTCCATGATATTCCCTTTGCCCAGTCTGCAATTATTCCAAGTAAATCTGCGATTTTTTGGAACAACGTCAACTAGATCATGATCCTGCATGATGGTCTCCAACTGTTCTCTGCAAGGGTCATGAGAAAACCAGCCTCCTCTTTTCTCGTTGGAGTGGAGTATGAGATTGAGGTCTCCACCAAGAATAATATTGTTGTTTCCTTCTTCATCTATGTCTACTTTGAGGGAAGTCCAACACTGCTCTTTGTCGCTATAGTGTATGGTGCATAGATGTTGTAGATAACAATCCTTTTGTTATCTATTAAGCTCTCTAGGGTGACTTTAATCCAGTACTAGTTGATTGTATCTGTTATATGTTTCCAAATGTTGTGGTTCCAAAGGGTTTCAATTCCCCTAGAGGTGCCCCTCGATTCGCTTATGCATCCATTATACTGCTTGAGCTAACCAATGATTCCTTTCATTTCCTGGTGTCCTTGTTTTGTTTCTTGTAGCAATAGGATTTCTAGTTTCTCATGTATTATTAGACCTTTTAGGGCAACAATTTTGGAGGGGTGCCCTAGTCCCCTGCTATTCCAGGATAGAACTTTCATCATTGCGTGTGAGGGGTACAGAGAGTTGCTCACCCTCCTTGCTCCTTATGCACCGCTTCTTTACTATTTTGCCCCAAAATGTAGGTTTCTATGGGGTTCTGCGTACCCATGGCAATATCCTTTTGAGCGTTGTCATCTCTCTATTGTTTTGAAGACTTCCTTCCTAGACCTTGTTTTTTTTTGTGTCTAGAGTTACACTGTGCTCTTTAGAAGAACTCCTGGTAGATCTAGAGAAGGGAGGATCGTGGGAAAAGAAGGAGGAAATTAGCAGAGGGGGAGTGGGTTCATTAGCATCATCTTGGGACATGGAAGGGGGGTTATCTTCAGGGGGGGAATGGCGGAAAAAGGGTTGGATGAAGTAGGGGGAGGGAGAAGATGGGTAGGGGAGGGGGTGGAAGAGTTTAAGAGAGGAGGATTCAAAGATGAGGTGGAGGGGATGGCTATGTTGGCCTTGGGAGGGACTGCTTTAGGGTTTGCCTTGGGGCTGGAAGCTATCTTCTTTCTCTTGACTGTTTCCCATTGCTCATATTGTGAAGCATTTTCAACATCAACTAATTTAGAGCAGCAATTGGCAAAATGGCCATATTCGTGACATACCTTGCATTTAAACGGGATCTGCTCGTAGTCCAATTGTTGGATGCGCGTCCAGTCGTCCACTTTGAGTTTGATGCCCTTAGGGAGGCCTTTGCCAAGATCAACTTCAACACATATGTGGGCGCAGGCTTGCATGTTATCTTTTGGCTCACTACGATCAATAAATCTTCCAACAACGTTCCTAATGGCTTGAACCAATTCATCTCCCCAACAGTGGAGAGGAAGGTAAGGGAGCCAAACCCAGACCGAGACTGCATTAGGGACATCCAATTTGGGGTCAAAATCCAGATTCCATATGTTGAGGTATAAGCCTCTAGAGTCCATGAAATATGATCCATTTCTAAAAATTAGATCCTTGTCTTCTCTTGATTCAAAGTGGAAAGTGAAATACCCTTTCCCACAGAAGCGGATGGAAATTTTGCCTTGTATTTTATCAGACCAGTTTCATTTGACCCACCTTTGCATTATCTTCGGGGAGGGCCAGAGACCAGTGAATTGTCCAATGAGACCTCGTTCTGCCAGAGAAAGTGCTGCCATATGAGGGAGACCAGGTGGAAGAATCACCTCTTGTAGAACATCTAGTTTCTTCACAAACTTAGAGATTGTTGGGCAAGGGCGTTGAGGTGGTAAGGATTTGACTAGGGTGGAGAAGGCCTGTTGGGTAGTAGCCACCTCTGGGGTTGCATCCGGAGGGACCATGGTGAAGGGCCGAAGGCCGAAAGAACTAGTTCAACAGCAGCGTGACCTAGCAGCTTTCGTTTATAGCGAGATGCATCTGTTGTAATTAATTAGCATGGCTTGTTCGATCCACGGGGCGTATCCTCAAACTTACTTTCATGCATGAATCAAGTCATCTATAAAGGTGATAATCTTGTTGTACCTCTAGGCTTAACTTACCGCTCAAGATTGCATCTAAAATGAAACAATATACTATACATACCACATAATATTCAGATACCCTTATCAACTTGTGGGATTCGGATAAAATATATGCTTTGTCATAGGTAGTAGTACAACTTTGATATTTCTCTAGCTTCCTTTATCTTATACCCACTTTCATCATGTTTCTACACCAACTAAGATCCAAATGATCCTTAATAAGGATCAACTAATAAAATTTTCATTAGGAGGTTGGAAAAACTCAAATACTTCAAATATTAATGCGGGAAGGATAAGTAACAATCAAAATAAATAAATAGTTTCATAACATAAATCTAGAAGGTACTTATCTTTAATGAGGATTGAAGAAAGAAATTAACTCCCTCTTGATCCTTTCACCAAAATAAATGCAATCATTTGCAAAATCACTATTCCAAGTCCTTTCTTAATCATGAGGTGCCACAAGTCATCAAAAGAGGAGGAGATGCATAAACTATCAACAATCAATCCAAACATACTATCTTTTGGAGTGAATATAGAATTATACTAAATCTAGCATTGGTGCTTGCACTAGAGTTTCAAGACTTCAGGCTTTCAACATCTCCAAGCCATGTTTCAGGGCTTCCTCCAAACCCTAGTCTTATGCTATCCACCAAACCCTAGCTAGGGTACCTAGGGCTTCCTTCAAACCCTAGAATTCTTTTAGGTCTCAACCATCTTTACTTTCTTCCATCAATGGTGACTTCATAGGGATGATATCCATGAATTTTCTTCAACCCAACTCTGATAACATGTTAATTTTCTTAGGGCTTGATTTGTCTTTGCTTTATATAATCTCATTTCATCATATCTTTAGCATTAATAACAATTATATAGAAAGAGAAATAACTTCAATATTATAGCGGAACATAAAAAAAGTGTGCACAAAATAGAGACACCGGGATGTGGTCAAAGACCAGGACAAAACCCCACAAGGGGGAAAACGCAAAATTCTTCTTCTATTTATATTTCGGTAATTATTCAATTGAGATACAAAATACATCCATAATGAAATATAATTGATCTCCTAACGGTAGTCAAATTCATTTCACAATTTCGTTTTTGAACTGACATCCAATAATCAGAAAAAGGTGTAACCATGATATATGTTGCTACTAATATTTGACTAGAATATCCTGATACCAAAGTCCATTATCAAGACCACCATCTCACTATCATTACTATCTATTTTCTCAGAATCAAAGTTAAGTTAACAAGATCTTAGTGATGTCATACTAATATTCTTCTATTCTGCAATGATGCCATTCATATAACTGAGAAGAACTATTATACATCTGCAAGAGTAATCATACAAGAATTGATGCCAACTCTATCGTAGGGTTTCCATGCAAACAATGTGTCAATCGAGACCAAGACGAAACCATATCCATATGAAAATTTCCCAACATATAATTCCATACGTAATGCCATCCTTACTACAAAGGAGGTGTGAGTCTATAATGCAGAGAACTTGTGCATATTGCAGAAGGACCACATGTATATCAATGCCATATATATATATATATATATATATATATAATATATATATATATAGATGTTGAAGTGAGATTATAGCCATACCAACAAATTGCATACATACTTCATACGCAATACCAAAATATATATTTTATATCATAATGTCATATTGTAGTGAGAGAACAAAGTATCAATGCTAGCCATAGAGAATGCAAAGAAAATGATGCCATTAGAATATGTATCAACTATACAACAGGGACATCACTCATATTGTTAGCCAAGACAATAAAGAAACCTCTGTAATGATATATACTGACCTTTGCGATGAACCATAACAAACCTCTCAACAATAATATATACTGACCTCTGTGATGAAACATAATGTAACAAACTTCTCTGTGACAAACCATAACAAATGTCTACGATGATATATGATGAAAAACAATGATGATGCCATTACCATAGTGCATGAGACAAAGTGCGAGAGACAAACAAATATGGGAATTTATAAGGATGACTGAAGATGGTGCAATACCCATACGAAATTGCAAAGAAGCTTGAATATTGTGAAATATGCATTCATATGATGCTCAAGAGACCGATGTTATTTTCTACCTATAGAGATGCCCATAACTTAGTGAGGTTATCATAGTTCACACATGTGTGAGTCACATATAAATTCTTCCAATGAAATATGTGAACTTTTAAAGAGAAAATTATTACAACACCAGTTCTAGCACTTCCATATCTTAAGTAGCCATTTGAAATTCAAACCGATGCAAGCAATTATGCCATTCAAGCACTTTTGATGCAACATGGTAAGCCAATTTGTTATCATTCTGAAACCTTTACTAATGTAGTAATTAACTATCCAACTTATGATAAAGAGTTGTATGCTTTGGTACAAAGAATGAATAAATGAAAGCATTATTTGATGGGTAAAGAAATGATTATTCATACTGATCATCAATTTTTACAATATTTATAATCACAAACTGAGCTACAACAAGCTAGACATTTCAGGTGGATGGGATTCCTACAACAATTTCATTTGGTAATCAGATCTAAGAAAGGTATATACAACAAAGTTGCAGATATGTTATCAAGGCCTATTGTTAATGCATTTCTTATTCTTTAGCATAGCTAAATCATTCATGAAACTTATATTGAACAATATGCTTGTTGCCACACAGGAATGTCTAGGCACCGTGACAACGGATTAGATCGGGAGCTATCACCCTGATCCCCAATGTATTCATTTAAGTTGTCTCCCTACAGCAAGTTAAGGGGGGTAGACCCTATGGAAAAGTGGAATGAAGAAGAACCAGTTGGGGATGAACCAGTTCGAAAGACATATTGAAGTGATCAAGTACTTGATTAAGATTTAGCAAGACTTATAGAATTTGATTAGATTTCAAAGATTGATACTAGTGACTTATGGAGTCAACGATCTTGGTAGGGAAATTAAGACCAAGTAATCGATTAGCAACTACTGTTTAGATGAATGACTATTTTATATGAAATGCAGATCTTAAAAATAATGTGAGATGCAAGAATCTTGGTTAATTTTAGTTAAATGCCTATTTAAATGTGAACCATTCAATCCTTTCTGTGTTGAGCCTGATTTCGTAGTAATTAGCAGAGAGAAGATCAAGAGAAGTACACTAAGGTGTGATTAACGATATCTCTCCTAAACTTCTAACATACCTGGTGCCTCTGACGTTGCAAAGAACTGTGGCTTTGATGACTGAAAGGTCATCATTTTAAGTACTATTCAAGCATGCTTCTCAAGAAAAGACGGATGGAGATCTCTCTGTCTATCGACTAAGATTATGCTTGGAAGTAAATTTTATTTATGCAAAAATAACGTATATGCAAATGCACCAGACCATGAAAAGATGAGATGAAGTTAGATTCAAGGATGAAAAGATGCTTATGTCGCAGAAACTTCCAATACCCAAATGAAATGTTCGCTTTATTAAATGAAGACTCAAAATTAAACCCCTGAAGATATTACAATTAGAACACAAGCTTATTTCAAATCTTTCTAATACAATTATAGCTCAAAGAGAAAAAAAACTTCTTTGTAATTGATATCAATAGATGCTCAAAAACTACTCAGTTTATGAAACAAGGGATATGCATTTTCTCACAATTCCATGACAGAGTACTTAATTTTCAGAAATTAATTTTTAGGACAGCAGTAAGAAAAACCTTATGACAACAACAATATGACAATGAAAACAGTAAGGTATCAATGACATTTTTATGCCAAAAATTTACCAAAATTTTTCCAAACTTGCCCACATGAGTTATCAAAAATGTTCAGCATGTTATGATGTGATTTCCGGAATTATATCAGATCTGATATACTTATTACAGCCAACAATTAAAACATGAAATAATCCTAATGATGAACGCCCAAGTCAAGAAATTATTTCTCAATGTATTAGACAACTTAGGAACTGATTTTAGGCTAACCCACATGAAATTTTTTCACTATTATATTTCAGACTTAAAAACATAATTATTTAGAGATAACAGTGACCCAAAATGTAGATCTAGGCCAAATTATTGATATACATCAAACATAAATGACTTATTAATGTATCTAGAAATCTTTTAGTTAATTTCAAACCACTTTGATGTGTTTTTCACCACTATTAGAAAGGTATATGACTGTTGTAGCAAACAGTGAGGAAAAATATGGTTTAGAAATCAAACCCTTAGGCCCTAGGCCTTGAAGATCACTTGCCCAAGTTGCCAAAAAAATTTCAATATCTGAAAGACAAATTTTTACCAAATATTCTGCAAAAACTCACCAATGATTAGCTTCAAAAAATCAAATATTCAAATCAGAAATGGAGCAAGGGAATCTAGAGCCAATGAGAGCTAGCACTAGGCCCAATAAAACTAGCATTGGCTTAGAAGAAGGCAGATTTGGAATTAGGAGCCCCAAACTTGAAACCCTTATTTTATAAAAACAAATAAATATAAAATAAAAATAAAATAAATGAATAAATAAATAATAAAATAATAAATAAATTAATAATAATAATAATAAATCAAATAATAAATAAATAAATAAATAAAATAAAATAAATTAAATAAATAAAATAATAAAATAATAATGATAATAATATTTTGCTTCGGGTCTTCAGATTTATTGCAAAATCTTTAATGGTTGGCCTTGTAAAAAGATTTGGGATAAGAGATTGCTCTCCAAAGCCTAGATCTATCTCAAAACCTCTAGATCTACTTAAAAAAAATCTTAAATTTGAATATTTACTTGGTTGATTTCTCAGATCTGTTCCTGCAAACAATCTTTGAGCCCATATCTTGTCCACCAGGGTCTAGATCTAGCTTAGATCTGAAGATTTACTTGGCTGATTTCTCAGATCTATTCCTGCAAACAATATTTGAGCCCAGATCATGCCCTCCAGGGTCTAGATCTAGCTCAGATTTGAAGATTTACTTCGCTAATTTCTCAAATCTATTCCTGCAAACAATATTTGAGCCCAGATCTTGTCTTTCAGGGTCTAGATCTAGCTCATATCTAAAGATTTTCTTGGCTAATTTCTCAAATCTATTTTTGTACAAGTGAAAAGAGAAAAACCCAATACCCCATATGTACAAAATAGAGAAAATCCCAAAAACCCAAGTGTTAAAATTCAAAATTATGTTACAAAGTTTCAGATCTACACAAGTAAATAACAGATATATACAAATAATTTATAGATCTATCAGATCTGAGGAATATGCGTCAAACTTCGCTCCTAGATATGATAATCTAAGGCTCTTACTAAACAGATCTATCAAAATTTCCACAAAATATTTAAAATATTTTGAAATTTTAAAGAGGTACTAGCCCAAAAACACCACGCAGAAAAAATATTATCATTAGATAAATCTTGAGGATTATATGAAGTAGGCTCTTCAGAAAATATGTGTTGAAAGTTAGCTAGTCCAACCGAGAACTATCCCCAAACGCTCAATGAGAACCTGAGAGATCTTCTGTAAACACTAGATCAACCATCAAATCAAGTAGAGAAATAGAACAACAATAAAATTATGAAGAAATAGAGATACCATCTACTTCAATCAAAATTTAAAATGTTACCCTAGATCCAACAAACTGAATAAGATACCTCTATTCAGATTATTCTAAGAGAGATATCGATTGATAGTTTTCACATAATATTAAGCAGAAATTAAAACAATGTTACCATAAATTCATGAAGAGGAACACTACAACATGTTGAAACCCCAAAGGCTTTTGCATTAATTCATAAAAGTATACAAGAGAGGTTGAGAGCCTAGTACACGATCCAGAAATCGAATGACACTGACTGACAAATGACCTCCTATTTAAAGATAAATCCTCCAATAGCTAGTTCGAGTGATCCTTATGAAAGCAATCTCAACTATTGATGAGGATCAAAATTTCTTTGAATCTCATACGTCGAAATTTTAAATCTTGAAGAAATTCTAGATTTTTCAATTAAATGCATTTTAATTAATTAAAAAATTAAATTGTTGAATTAATTTCCTCAAAATTTTGACTTTGACTTAACCCCAGGGACCAAAGGCATAAAATTTAGCAAAATAATAAATTAACCTTAGTCCCTGGACCTCTTAAAATTTAATTTTTTAAAGGACCCACGAATTTTGCCTTTGAAAAATTTAAATTCACTTAGGGCCTAAAATTAATCAAATTTTTGGCTTAGGATTTTAATTAATTTTGGCCAGAAAATTTAATTAACCTATGAGGGGATAAATTAATTTTCTAACTCTCAAGACACTTTACATCATGACTTTTACATTTTTTACATCTCAAGGGGAAAAACCCATCTATAAAAGACCCTCACAGACTACCCAGTTCTGTGATACAAATATAATCTAGCAGATCAAGCAATTTGTAATAAGATAACCTAGCCATATAGTTAGGATTATTCCCAAATTACTTTTACATACACTAGATATAGAACACTAGGACTCCCCTAAGATCCCAGTGACAAAATCCATTCTGGCTTTGGGGTTAGGCTGAAGGAAAACTTTGCCAACCATTTGAAAATGGATTGGTGAGACAAAAAACCTCCCGGAATGTAAATCATCGGAAGAAAAGTAGGTTTACCTAGGTGATTACATACATGACACGAATCTGCTGAGATTATTAATATTATACACATGTAGAATGGGTTTACATTATAACATGATCCTTAGGCTGACAATGATAGCTGGATTGCAAGAACACATCGATCAGGCGCCATCCCTTTTGTGGAAAAGGAGGTGTACTACTATAGGTTGTTGACATGCAGTGGTCAACATCTGGCTCTACTTGGGGATACGTTGTTGCACTGGAGGAATGTGAGAATCCAGAATCTGCATCCATGTAACACACAACAAAGCATAAGTAGCGTCCATCCAAAACTCATCATATAACGTTAATCGCAGAAAGATATAAGCTCTTCATTTATTAACTAGTCTAACAACATCAAAAACCAAATCTAACTACAAAATGAAATACTGAAATAACAGGGCATAAGGTTAGACATACAATACAAATATGCCCCATGGCATCAGATGCATTCAATATAGTGCATATTGAGCATTTGTCTGCTTTCAGGCAAATCCATCAGTTGTTTCTCGAATGTGCCATGTCCAATTCTGCATACGGTAGGACTTTTTCCTATCCAGAAATCAAGTTTCTCGTAGCCATTTGATGTATCAAATCACTTTCTCATTCTCTTTTTCTTGTGCTTTTTCTTTGTGGCAGGTTGTATCACTGATGATGTGGAACATTCTGTTTCAAAACTCTCACATAAATTATGTAAGATATGCATGACATGTCTCTCTTCATTCTGCATCTGCTCTGTCAAGAATGGTGGATCAGTCTCACAGGTGTCATGAGTTATAACTTGATCTTCTATGGTTGGTGGATTAACCGTGTGAGCATCAGCCTGATTAGTAATTTCCATTTGATGTATCAAATCACTTTCTCATTCTCTTTTTCTTGTGCTTTTTCTTTGTGGCAGATTGTATCACTGATGATGTGGAACATTCTGTTTCAAAACTCTCACATAAATTATGTAAGATATGCATGACATGTCTCTCTTCATTCTGCATCTGCTCTGTCAAGAATGGTGGATCAGTCTCACAGGTGTCATGAGTTATAACTTGATCTTCTATGGTTGGTGGATTAACCGTGTGAGCATCAGCCTGATTATAAATTTCCATTTTATCCAGGTCACCTTCAATTAGCTACTTTTCAATGTAACAAAGGACCTCATAATAAGATGGAGCTTGCTGCAGCAGATAGGGAAGCTTATGATCTGTTGACGTTTCCTTTTTTCTTTCATCCTTTCACTGATGCTAAAGTTTCTGTAGCTATATTATTATGGCATCCATCTGGTTAGAGTGTTCAACCTTCATAGCACTGACTTCCTTGGCATGGTTTTCCTCCATGCTCAATAACCTATTCTGAAGACATATTTGACTAGCTTCCATATCTTTTATTTCTTTTTCATTATCTACTTTTATGGTCATCAAGCAATGTTGCATAGATTTCATCTCTTTCTCATGATTTGCTTGTATGATAGCTAACTGATTATTATAATCAAATCTCATGATGGTCATTTCTTCATCCATAGTTGACAACTTGTTCTAAATCGCATTTATTTCTTCCTAATAACTTGCTTCCATGGTAGTCACTTGATTTGAATGATTGAATTCCATGATCATCATATTTTCCTCTAGGGATAATAACTTGTTTTGCATAGAATTAATTTCCCTGTCATGATTAGCTTTCATGGTTTCCATCTCCTTAGCATGTTGACTTTTCATGTTGATGTATAAAGTTCTCATATCCCTGACGTAATCGGTTACAATTTTTTCTCGACTAAGCTCCATATTTTTTACCAGCTGCGTTTGGCTAAACTGCATATCTCTAACCAACTGCTTTAGTTCTTCTATAATTTGCTTACCATTTTCCCTTTCATTGTTAACGTTGATTTGACAACATGTCCCTGTTTTCCCACTATCATGGATTTGATCTACAGCGGTACAAGTGGATGGCACATTCTGATATGGAGAATTGTCTTAAAATCTTTCATCGATAGCTGGATCCTTCACAAGATCACTTTCATTTTGTTGCATAATTTTAGGGGCACAAGGCGAGTTATCTTGATAATCATATCTATCCTTAAAAGCATTGATGATGTCTTGTAAAGAAGCGAAAAAATCTTCAGGACAATTATTAAACCAATTCAAAGCATCACCCTCTAAAGTAAAGGAAAATAGACACATTTTGACATCTTCATGATCATATTGGGGAGATTGAAAATATCTGAGTATTGTATAAGTAAACCTGCATAGATGCTTTCTAACAATGATTTAATCACCACCCGAAAACAAAGACAATTTATGAATGGCCACTTCCGGAATATCATGGAGAACATCAATAAATTGACACGAGGTAAATGAATCATCCATGATGACTTACCTGAGGAATAATGAGGGACCAAATGGATGCTAGAGAAAGTCCTCTACTCAAGAAAATCAAGATATCCACTAGCAGCGAGCTTCTAGTAGAAATTCCTATAAGAAATGAAAGAAGTGGAGTCACCACTTGAACATGAATCTAACTCTAGGATCCAAAAGGCAACAAACAACCAGATATAAGGGAGGGCTTCTTGTCTGAGAAATAATAAATCGAAGAAGTGTAGTCGCCACCCAAACAAGAAATGAACTGAAATGTCCAAGTGCTAAAGGTGTAGATGAAACAATTAATGAGATGACGAAAGATAGGGCGATGAAAAGATCAAATGGCGCCAAGAAATGTTGTGTTGCTTGACAGACTAATGAATGGCAAAAAAGATGAGATGATTAAAATGATCTCGAAGAAACCAAGGACCAAAAAAACTCCTTCCCCAACAACGACGCCAAAAAATGTTGTCATTGCTAGCCCAAATGAAAATATGAGAAATGAAAAGTCATTGAAACGCCGAGAATAAAATGTCCCCGACAATGGCGCCAAAAAATGTTGGCGTTGCTGATAAAAATGATAAAGATGATATGAGGAGAATGAATATAAAATTTCGTTGAAGCACTGAGAATAAAATATCCCCGGCAACAGTGCCAAAAAATGTTGTTGTTGCTGGCTAAAATGAAAAGATGATAAATGAGAAGAATGATGAGGAAATTTCGTTGAAACACCGAGAATACTCTATCCCCAGAAATAGCGCCAAAAAATGTTGTCGCACAGAATGTCTAGGCATGACAACAACGGCTCAGATCGAGGGCTATCACCTTGATCCCCAATCTCTCTGTTTAAGTTGTTTCCCTATAGCAGGCGAAGGGAGGTAGACCCTATGGAAAAGTGGAATGAAGAAGAACTAGTTGAGAACCAACTAGTTCGGGAGACACAGTGAAGTGATCAAGTACTTGATTAAGATTTAGTAGGACTTATATGATTTGATTAGATTTAAACGATTGATACCAGTGCCTTATGGAGTCAATGATCTTGCTAAGGAAATTAAGACCAAGTAATTGATTAACAACTGCTGCTCAGATGAATGACTATTTTATATGCAATGCAGATCCTAAAACTAATGTGAGATGCAAGAATCTCGGTTAATTTTAGTTAAATGTCTATTTAAATGTGAACCCTTCAATCCTTTATGTGTTGAGCCTAATTTCGTAGTAATTGGCAAAGAGAAGATCAGGAGAAGCACACTAAGGTGTGATTAAGGATACCTCTTCTAATCTTCTAACATACTCGATGCCTCCAGCGATGTAGAGAATTGTGGCTCTGATGATTACAAGGTCACCATTTTAAGTACTATTCAAGCAGGCTTCTCAAGAAAAGACAGATGGAGATCTCTTTGTCTATTGACCAAGCTTATGCTTGGAAGTAAATTTTATTTATGCAAAACTAACTTATATGCAAATGCACTAGATGATGAGAAGATGAGATGAAGTTAGATTCAAGGATGAAAAGATGCTTATGTTGCAGAGGCTTCCAATACCCAAATGAAATGTTCACTTTATTAAATGAAGACTCAAAATTAAACCCCTAAAGATATCACAATTAGAACACAAGCTTATTTCAAATCTTTTTGATACAATTATAGCTCAAAGAGAACAAAAAATTCTTTGTAATTAATATCAACAGATGCTCAAAAAATACTCAGTTTATGAAACAAAGGATATGCATTTTATCACAATTCCATGACAGAGTACTTAATTTTCAGAAATTAATTTTTAGGACAGCAATAAGAAAAACCTTATGACAGCAGCAATATGACAATGAAAACAGTAAACTATCAATGATATCTTTATGCCAAAAATTTACCGAAAATTTTCCAAACTTGCCCACATGAGTTATCAAAAGTATTCATCTTGTTATGATGTGATTTCCGGAATTATATCAGATCTGATATACTTATTACAGCCAACAATTAAAACATGAAATAAGTCTAATGATGAATGCCCAACTCAAGAAATTAATTCCTTAATGTATTAGAAAACTTAGGAACTGATTTTAGGCTAACCCACATGAAATTTTTCCACTGTTATATTTTAGACTTCAGAAACAGAATTATTCAATGATAACAGTGACCCAAAATGTAGATATAGGCCAAATTCTTGATACACATCAAACATAAATGACTTATTAATGTATTTAGAAATTTTTTAATTAATTTCAAACCACTTAGATGTGTTTTTCACCATTATTATAAAGGTATATGACTGTTGTAGAAAACAATGAGGAAAAATATGGTTTAGAGATAAAATCCTTAGGCCCTAGGCCTTGAAGATCACTTTCCCAAGTTGCCAAAAAAATTTCAATATCTAAAACACAAATTTTTACCAAATATTCTGCAAAACCCCACCAATGATTAGCTTCAGAAAATCAAATATTCAAATCAGAAATGGAGCAAGGGAATCTAGGGCTAATGAGAGCTAGCACTAGGCCCAATAGAACTAGCATTGGGCTAGGAGAAGGCAGATCTGGGCTTAGGAGCCCCAAAACTTGAAACCCTTGTTCTAAAAATAAATAAATAAATATTTTGCTTTAGATCTTCAGATTTATTGCAAAATATTTAATGGCTAGCCTTGTAAAAATATTTGGGATAAGATATTTCCCTCCAAGACTTAGATCTATCTCAAATCCTCTAGATCTTCTTAAAAAAATCTTAGATCTGAAGATTTACTTGGTTTATTTCTCAGATCTATTCCTGCAAACAATCTTTCAGCCTATATCTTGCCCTCCATGGTCTAAATCTAGCTCATATTTGAAGATTTACTTCGCTGATTTCTCAGATCTATTCCTACAAACAATCTTTGAGCCCAGACCATGCCCTCCAGGGTCTAGATCTAGCTCAGATCTGAAGATTTACCTCGTTGATTTCTCAGATCTATTCCTGCAAACAATCTTTGAGCCTGTATTTTTCCTTTCAAGGTCTAGATCTAGCTCAGATCTAAAGATTTTCTTGGCTGATTTCTCAGATCTATTTATGCGCAAGTGAAAAGAGAAAAACCCAATATCCCATATGTACAAAAATAAAGAAAATCCCAAAAACCCAAGTGTTAAAATTCAAAATTATGTTACACAATTTCATATCTACACAAGTAAATAACAGATTTAAACAAATAATTTACAAATCTATCAGATTTGAGGAGTATGAGCCCAACTCCGCTCCCAGATCTGATAATCTAAGGCTCTTAATAGCCATATCTATCAAAAATTTCCACAAAATATTTAAAAGATTTTGAAATTTTAAAAAGGTACTAGCCCAAAAGACCCTACAAAAAAAAGATTATTGTTAGATAAATCCTGAGGCTTATATGAACTAGACTCTTCAAAAAATGTGTGTTGAGGGTTGTCTAGTCCAACCGAGAACTATCCCCAAACGCTAAATGAGACCTTGGGAGATATTCTGCAAACACTACATCAACCATCAAATCAAGTAGAGAAATAGAACAACAATAAAATTCTAAAGAAATAGAGATACTTGCTACTTCAATCAAAATTAAAAATGTTACCCTAGATCCAACATACTGAATAAGGTACCTGTATTCAGATTATTCTAAGAGAGCTATTGATTGATATTTTTCACATAATATTAAGAAAAAATTAAAACAATGTTCCCATAAATTCATGAAGAGGAACACTACAGCATGTTGAAACCCTAAAAACTTTTGCATTAATTCAAAAATATATATAAGAGAGCTTGAGAACTTAATACACGATCCAGAAATTAGACGACATTGACTGAAAAATGACCTCCTATTTAAAGATAAATCCTCCAATGGCTAGTTTGATTGGTCCTCATCAAAGAAATCTCGACCGTTGATGAGGATCAAAATTTATTTTAATCTCATCCGTCGAAATTTTAAATATTGAAGAAATTTCGAATTTTTCAATTAAATGCATTTCAATTAATTCAAAAATTAAATTTTTGAATTAATTTCCTCAAAATTTTGACTTTGACTTAACCCTAGGGACCAAAGGCATAAAATTTAGCAAAATAATCAATTAAACTTAATCCCTGGACCTCTTAAAATTTAATTTTTTAGAGGACCCACAAATTTTTCCTTTGAAAAAATTAAATTCAATTAGGACCTAGAATTAATCAAATTTATGGCTTAGGATATTAATTAATTTTGGCCAGAAAATTTAATTAATTAACCTATGAGGGGATAAATTATTTTTCTAACCCTCAAAACACTTTACATCATGATTTTTACATTTTTTACATCTCAAGGGAAAAACCTATCTACAAAAGACCCTCACAGACTAACCAGTTCTACAACACAAATATAATGTAGCAGATCAAGCAATTTGTAATAAAATAACTTAACCAAATAGTTAAAATTATTCTCAAATCATTTTTACATAGACTCGATCTAGAGCACTAGGACTCCCCTAATATCCCAGTGACAAAATCCATTCCGGCTTTGGGGTAAGGCTAAAGAAAAACTCTATCGACCATCTGAGAATGGATCGGTGAGACAAAAAACCTCCCGGAATGTAGATCGTCACTAGAAAAGTAGGTTTACCTAGGTGATTACATACACGACATGAATCTATTGAGATTATTTACAGTATACACATGCAGAATGGGTTTACATTATAACATGATCCTCAGGCTGACGATGATAGCTGGATGGTAGGAACACATCGATTAAGCACTATCCCTTTTGCAGAAAAGGGGGTGTAATGCTACGGGTCATTGACACGTAGTGGTTAAAAATGCTCAAGAAGAAAATTTTAAAGATGTTTATGCAACTTTGAGTCAAGGCAATCATGTTGAAGAGTTGGATTATCATGTTCATAACAAGTTGTTGTATCATCTTGGAAAGTTATGTTTTCTACAAGGTGAAAGGTTCAATGCCATAAGGGAGGCTCACACTTCTCTTATTGTTGGTCACTTTGTGTAGGAAAAACAGTTGCTCAAATTCAGAGGTATTGCTATTGGCATCGCATGAATGAAATTGTTTCAACATATGTGAGGATGTTCCATGTGTGCTACTGGCAAGCCAAGCAATAGGAAATTGGGTTTATACTCGCCACATCCTATTCCTTCTCATCCTTGGGAAAGTATTTCTATGGATTTTATAGGGGGACTACCAAAGTCTAGGAAAGGTCATGATTATCTCTATGTTGTTGTGGATCATTTTAGAAAAATGTGTTTGTTGATGCCATATAAGAAACATGTTACAACTGAAAAGACTGCAAATATGTTCTTCCAAAATGTATGGGTTCACTTTGGGTTACCCACTTCTATTATTTCTAATTGAGATTCTATATTTGTTGGGAAGTTTTAGTCAAGTTTGTGGGAACTCATGGACACAAAGTTGAAGAAGAGCACCACATTTCATCCACAAACCAATGGCCAAATAAAAGTAGTGAATATAGTGCATCTCATTTGAGGATATTGTGGTAAGCAACCTAAACTTTTGGATGAGCATTTGCATTACATCGAACATGCCTACAATCATGCCAAGCATTAATTTACACAAGTATCTCAATTTGAAGATTTTTTGGGTTATTTTCCAAAGTCTCCTTTCAATTTCATCTTTGGTAAAGATATTTCAGTGGATGAACACAGTGACGTGGACAAAGCCAAGAATTTCTTTGAACAAAATCATCTAGTGCATCAAAGAGTACAAGAACAACTAGAGAAAAGAAAATCCAAGTACAAAGCAAGACATGAAAATTATCGCGTCGATCATGATTTCCAAGTGGGAGATCAAGTTTGTTTGTACATATACAAGGAAAGACTATAAGGTGATGGTAAAATTCTCAAGCCAATAAGATATGATCCTTTCAAAATCTTGGAAAATATTGGTAGCAACGCTTTCCTATTAGATTTTCCACCTTACATGCAAATTTATTTTGTTGTGAATGTGGAAAACTTGAGATTGTATGAGCCTCCAATGATTGATGATCATGAAGAGAGTGTTCAGATTCCATCTATAGAAGATTTTACTCCTTAATATTTAAATGAATTGCAAGAAGACTCCATTCTTGACAAGAGAATCAGGATTTCACGCAAAGGCAATGTGGAGTATCTTCGAGTGGGCTCAAAGGTACAAATTGAAGCGAAAGCAAGTTAGGTTGAGATTTGGAAAGTGAGGAATTTGTACCCTCACTAACTTGCTGAGTAAAAACAGACTTTTGGTGGTCTAAGAGCTTCTAGTGGGGAGGAATGGTCCAAGGGTCAAAAATATGCTCAAAAATCAAAATGCATAAATTCTATCAAAATTAATGCCAAATCATAGATCTCATTGTTCTGATTCCAACAACGCTTGAATTGCCTCAACCCAATACTGTATGAGGAAGTTATCACATTCAGGAGTTTTTGGAAAATGGTAAAAAAAATCAACTTGCAAGGTTGATTGGGCAGATGATTGGCCTGACCATAGGTTGATGTGGCGCTGACGTTAACAGGATGACTATGCAGTGTTGTTTTCAAATAGGCCAATCTCGTGAGGACAAGTGACATGATTTGACTGGTTGTGGTGATTATGGTTGGGCCAACCATAGGCCACCATGTGGCCCAATGATAGGCTGCCACATGGCTCTTTTTTTGGCACCAAAATTATGGTTTATGGACCAACTGAAGTCCTTGGGGTTCAACCTTGTGACCTTTGACAACACAACTGAGCTCCCTAACATCATGCCACAACAATTCTTATTAATGCGTATTTGTATGGTTCTATTTATTATGGTTCAGTTGGCACATTTAGAGGGGGGGGGGGGTGGGTGCAGGGGTGGCAGGCCAACCTAGCCCATGGTTATATTACATATTTCATGACCGAGAGTCAACACGGGAGGTGCGGGGCATAAGGCCATAGCCCTAGTTCTATTAAATACCACATAATGACGATGTCAGATGCAGAGAGGGGTAGGCACATGGCACCTTGCCCATGCCTAACCCATGGCCATATTACACCTCACACGACTAGGAGTGTGGTCGGAAGGGCGTGTGGTCTCCAGCTCGTGCTCCTTAGTCACATGGGCGCTATACGAGTGATCAAAGGTTGAAAAATTGGGGCGCAAGGGTCAATTAGCTATCCAACAATTTATACCTTTATTGGTAGAATCGTGGTTGAACCCATGTGAAATTTTCATTGTGCAAGGCCACCAAAGTAGAATTTGTTGCCATTTTTGACAAAATGTCACTTTTGTAGAACTTTTAGCAAGGAAATGGAGGAGGCCTAACTTGGCCATTTTTCAGCCTCTTTGAGCCCAAGAAGAGCCTACACAGGGATTTTTGGGTGTTCTAGACACAATGGAAGTGTTCTTTTTATAAATTTAGGATCATATTTCGATGTAATTTGATATTTGAGCATATAATATAAAGGGCCAACATTGAAAGCTAAAGCCGAAGATGTACCCCAAGAGGGGTGAACCCCCTCATTAAATTGTTGTTTTGTGGTGTTATTTCTTGTCTATTTTTCACTGTTAAAATTTGAAAAACTTAACTAAGTTTACTAATTTTATGTGCTTTTGTAATTTTGATCCATTACCCATTAGTCAAAAACTAGATTGTAAAATTTTACAAGAAACCTCAATTTTAATGTTAGATCAACATGTGGCTTCTCTTCATCTTTGGGATGAGGTTTCTCTTCATGTGGATGCTCTTCATCATTGGGATGAAGCTTCTTTTCTTCTTTGACATGTGTTTTCTCTTCATTATTGGAGCATGAGGACTCACCAACATATCCAAGACATGTATTGATAAGTGGTGATCTTTGGCAATTGATAATGTCATCCAAGACCTGTGAACTCCTCAATTTTTGTTTCAACTTGACCACATCCGCTCCCAATGTGATGATTTCTTACTCATGGTTCATGCAATCTTCTTCCTTCTACTTCATATGTGTCCTCACAACTTCCTCAATCCTTTTGGCCTCTTCAAGTTCCAAATTTAAAGAGGTGATTTGCTTCCCTTAATCCTACTATTTGGATTTTCTTTTTCCTTTTCTTTGAGTTGGTTTGTCAATGTGTTTTCTCTCTTGTTTGCCTCTTCCAAAATGCTTTTGAGATACTCGACTTCCTTCTTTTCTTCATTAAGTTCCTAATCATTTTCTGATGTTTGTAGATTTTTAATTTGGGCTTCAAGTAGCATGATATCAGCTAAGGAAAATCTCCAATTGTTGTAATAATTCGTCCTTTTATCCTTCAAGTCTTCATGTTCTCTGTAAAGATTGTTGAACATTCTGGTGGTTCTATCCTTGTCCAATGTCATTTTTCGAAGCTTGTCTTTGAGGTAATTAGCATCTTCTTTTGATTTAACAACCATCTTATATTCAACTTCAAACTTCACTAGTTATATGAAAAATTCACTTCTGCGAACAAAAATGAACTCCTTAGATCTAATGGTTTGATGTAGAAACAAAAGAGAGGAAAAATATATATGATTTCCTTAGAGATATTACGATATTACAGAAAATATACCTACTTGGAATTTGTAGTAAGTCGTCCTCTTCTCCTTTCTGGTAAGTTCCAACTCTAGCTTTACACGCTATAAATGGAACCTACAACAATGACTAAAACAAGAAAGAGAACTATAATATCCACATAGCATAGACTAATGTCTCTAATCAATGAGTGAAATGGCATTGAAATACATAAGCATCAATAGACACAAGTATAAGAAAACATAGTGCTTTTTTTATTAATAAATGAAGCAGAGAGTTACAACCATTTATAGATATTTGACTTTGTAGATGTCTCCCCAATTGTCTTGCCCTTACTTGTCACAAAGAAAACCTTCACATTCAACCATAATGCATAAATGGATGATGATTCCTTAAGCTCAAAGTAGCTAAACGAGGGCACTGGTAATCTCCAAAAGCCAACCCAGCCTCTATGGGAGGCAGTAAATTTATGAATTAAAAGTGGTAGTTTAGGATTTACCAATCTAGGCTTGAGATCCACATATGAAGTAGGATAAGCTCAAAGGATAAGAGATAATACCTATAGAACAAGAATTTGATATCTCTATCCATGGTAAATGGTAACCACCTTAGAAGCTTCTAGAAGGGGAAGCTTCATAAAAAAAATAAATAAATAATAAATTAAATAAATAATTCAATGAAATTCTAGAACCATTACACTTGCAAAGTAGAACAACCTGCATTGGTCAATGCAGGTGCTTAGTTATGCAACTTGCAAACATTGCAGGTGGACATGCATGTAGGGTACGTTGGGGCTAAAAACATTTCTTTTGATCTGATTGACCCAAAAAATATGACTTTTTGGAGAGATGATGCTTAGGGCTTTGCAAAGGGATAATGACAAAGTGTTTAAGGATGTTGATTGATCTAGTTTTCAGGGCTTTTGAGTGGATGTGACAAAATGGATTGTAACACCAGTCAAATTTGAATGCTACGGATCTACCTTCAAGCAGTGAAGATTCAAATGAAGGCCCTGCTTTGATACCAATTGTTCGAAATACTGAGGGGGTGAATCAATATTTCCTATTATTTTCATAATTGGTTGATTATTTAAACATTCAGAGCATCAACAATAAAACATACGACACATCATCACATCAAGAGAGCACAAAAAATATGGCATCCAAAATAAGTGTTGTATTATGTATGATGTACATACAACAATTTACCGGACAAGTTTGCAAGGAATTAGAAGACTCCCAAGTATGAAGATATGCAAACTAAGTCGGCAGGAGTCTTTAATATCCTTAACAACCAATCCATTTGTCTACTACTGCTACAATAATTGTTTCCATTGTTTCCTTTTCTTCCAACCGATGCCACTAATTGTTGCTACCACTCACTCTTGTCCAAATTGTCCCTTGTTGCCTAATACTCTACTACCATTGTCCATTCACCAACGGCTACATTTGCCATTGCTCCAGTGTCCACTTACATTGTTGCACCAATATCACTAGTTGTCTCTGCTCTCCTTGCTACACTACCATCTACATCCACTGTCCATTCACCTGTTGCTACTTCTGCCATTGCTCCAACGTCCACTTTCACTGTTGCACAACTATCACCAGTTGCATTTTCTCTCCCTTCTACACTTCCATCTACAACCACTTTCCATTCACCTGCTACTACTTTTTCCACTACTCCAGTGTCCACTTTCACTGCTGCAACACTATCAATAGTTTCCTCTGCTCTCCCTACTTCACTACCATCTATAGCCATTGTCCATTCATGTGATCAATGTCATAAAGGGCAATAAGAGAGAGATTTATTACTCAAGGACACATATTTGTCATATATCAAGAGCTCTATGATGAAGTCATCAGAATTATAGTCTAGTCACATCATTATTGTCACATTCATATGGTGCACTGTCACATATAATCTGAACCATGGAGGCAATGCATGATAATTGTTATAAAAATAAGAAAGCTTATGATATGATAGGTAAATGGTTACAGTCATCAATGGTTAATTTTACTATAATGAATAGTTAGAATCTTTATGTCCTCATCAATCAAACAATTCTCTGCTCAAATACACATTATATTATAGGCAGTCACCAAAAGAGTCTTTTAAGCATAGAGCTTGCAAATTATGTGTAAGACGTAGATGCCTTGATTTCTCTGTTACTAACAATATATCTAAGGATGTGATATCTCTAGCACTTTACCTACTACTAGATTCTTCAAACCCTTACCTTGACTTACATTAGAAATGGTGTATCTATTATCTGCTTCAATCTCAGACGATCTGCAACTTGAGGCTTAAATGATTGATGATTGTTTCTACAAGATTTATAAGTGAAGCATGCCTTTATGTATTGCACATTGTCATGGAAACAAATTGTCAACTAGGTCACTAGTTTGTTGTTAACACGGTCACTACTTCAAGGTTACTTTCATACTGCCTTCAAAAATGCTATCATTCTTCAATCTCTTCAAAGTTATTGTTTTGTAAGATCTTCAACGTCATTCTTCATGTCATAGTCATACATGCATGTCCCTGTGTTATGTCAAGGTTATAATCATAATGTTACAGGAAACCCTCGGGCTTACTGTTGCAAGAAGATTAGACTCGTTTGCAATTTCCAAGTTGAGGATTCTGACTATAGACACATATGCTATGTATGTTACACTATGTTAAGTTACTCTTCCCATGAGACCTCCCAACACATTACACCACAATGAAATACTAACTTATGTTCTTTGTGTGCAGTTGACTCACACTCCAGGAGTTCAGATAAAGACAATATGTTTAAATGTTTGCCAATACCTTGGGAAATTAACATCACAATTCAAAAGGCATGTTATTTTTATGTTTAGTGCGATGTATGTTCAGTCATATAGTCCAAAACACAAGAAAGTGCCATTGTTGAAACTAAATAGATCTGAAGTATGTCTTGTCATTTCTTTGCTAGTTCATGGAGGATGTTTAGTGATAATGTTTTTAAGGGTGAGTCAGATGATTATTTCAGAATTGCTTCCATAAAAAAAACCCCTTTGTAGTCCAACCTCTCATCTAATGTTAAATGCCTTTGTAGGGCTGAAGAAACTATTTTAGAACTCAATCACCAAATGATATCCATTCAGAATGCATATAATTCATAAAACTAGGTCAATTTTGTTCCTTAGGGTTGAGATCACTAGGTCGAATACCTCAATCAATAAAAGAGGTAACCATCAAACAGGAAAACTCACAAAGGAAGTCCATGTTACCTTAATCTCATCTTCTTGATGTTTAGAAAGGATCTGCAAGAAAATTTACACCCATCGAATCCTAAACAAATTCTATGCTAAAAAAACTTTCAAAAAATTCCCAAAGTATAATTTTTTACCACAATTGATCCATAGGTTTGCCACAACCAAAAATCGTATATAATTTATAAAACTATGCCCTAAATATTTTCATTGATAGGATGTGTTATCACCCAAAAATTCTCAAAATATCATTGTGTCAACTCTACTTTTGGTCATGAGTTCAAGGAGGTCTAAATGTCATTTTAGTCTTGATAAAAGAGTAAGTGATAGGGTTTGAAGTCTTAAAATGTCATCTTTCATTTCCAAATAAAGCCCTTTAGGTTCACTTCATGGTCAAATAGGTCACATTTTCCATTTAGAAGCCATTCGATTAACTTTAGGGTTAAATTTTTGCAATCATACAGAAATCCACAATTTCATAGCGCAGCTAGTTCAAAAAATGTGATTTGCGCTACAAAAAAAAGCTAATTTTGTAGAGCACTATGAGGCAAAAACCCTGTTTTTCTCTTTTTAGTAGTCAACTTCCAAGGGGGTTCCTGAGCAACTTAAAACTCATTTTGGAAAACTAAAAGAGGTTTTTCTTCCTGACATACTTAACTACAAAAATATTTCTCAGTTTATTTAAATTCATTATTAGGTAGGAGAAATTTATTACTCAAATTACGCTACGAAACTGCTAAAAGTCATTGAGAGAAAAATTCTATTTTCTGGTTTTAGTAGTTCACTTCATGATCAGTTTCTATCCAAATGAAAAAGTATTTTAGAAGTCTGAAAGCGGTTTCTCTTCATAAAATCTCCAGCTACAATAACCTATCTCACTTTCTACAAAACTGTTACCAGTTGAGAGAAACAAGGCTTTCTTTGAAGCCATATTTTCATAAATCAGAATTTTCCAGTTTTACACATGTTGTTGAAAGATAGTTTCTGGACAATTAGGTCATGGATCAGCAGGGTTGGTAACAATGTTGGAGGCATCATAAAGGTCGAAGACATGGATTAGAAGCTGTCAAAGAATGTAATTAAGTCTTAGATAAGGTTGTTGAAACATGTTTTAGGAGTTTTACTCCTATTTATATTAGGACTCCTAAAAGACAGTTAGTTGTTAATTTGTAATTAAGAATTTGTTTGATGAGTAGATAGGTGTCAATTTTAGAAATTCAAATTCTCCTAAGGATAGATCATAGAATCCAAGGTTATAAAGGCTCTATATGAAGCATGATATTGAATTCCTCATGGTTGGCATTTGTATTAGCAAAAAAAAAAAAAAACTGTGTTATGGGAGCAGACTATGTGTTTTTTTTCAACTTAATACAGAGATCAGTTTTACTACTCAAGATTCACATGGGTTTTATGTGTTAGATGTTTCTATGGCCTTTTAAAATTACTTATTTGGAGTGGTATGAGAATGTGTTACTTAGAATTCATTGGAAAATGCTCTAATTTCCTTCACATGCTTGTAGACTGTGTTTATTCACTGTGTTATTGTTTCACTTATAAACCTAAGCTCCAAGTGCTTTAACTTCCATTTTTAGCTGATTATGATGTTTTTTTGAAGACTACTTTGACTCCATGGCCCAAATGATGTATGCTAATCTGTAATTCAACCAGTTATACATTTTTGTCCATTTTTTAAATGCTAGGAAGGGACTGATATATACAGAGGCAGTTTAACTTTTCTGAAGCTGAGATTCTTAGTGTACTTCAATAAGCTTTATCTTTTATATTTGATATGTTTTACTTGCATAGTCTTAACGCTTATTACTCAAAATTCATGGAGGAACATGCTCTGACTTCCTTTAAGTGTTAAACTATGGTGAATTGAGTTCTTGGGTCCTAGCTTTGGATGTTTTTCTTCCATGTTTTAATACTTATTACTCAGGATTCATGGTTATTCATGCTCTGACTTCCTTTAAGTATTAAACTTTGATAAATCACTTTTAATACTTTCCTTTTGAATACCTTGATATATCATTACTCAAAATTCATGCCCACATGCTCTGACTTCTATGAACTTCAAGTTATTGAGACTTTCCTGAATGTGTTTCTCTTTCATTGAAGTATAAACAAGCCTTAGTTTTATAAGAAGAGCGATTTTTTATTTTTATCTCTGTCACTGACTCCATAGTTCAATGGTAGCAAGTCTCCATCTTTCAACCTATAAACATATAAAATCACAAACCATAGAGCTAGCCATCTATCTATGTCTTTAATCAATATCATTAACCCTTGAGAGAGCCCTCTCAGGTTGAGGAGGCTAAGCCTCAGCCAAAAGAGTGGTTTGAAATAATTACACTGAGATTGACTTGATGAGCAGCGTATGAGGGTCATATTTTGGTGATAACATTTTGGTGCGTCTGATGGGAGTCTAAAGATTACTCATTCCCGAAGCTGAACTTCTGAAGGTAGCAGGAGCTCAAGAATCTTTTCGAGGCTGCAAAACTACCTTGGCGAATCCATTGTTGAAGTATTCAAATTTCATAGATTTATGGTGATTCTACTCTGTTAGCATTTGAGATTTCACCTAGGCTGAGATAGACAAACCTCAAAGCTACATCAAACCATTTCACCTCGTAGCTAGCCCTACAAGGTATGAGAAGGCTCTCTCGGGTCAAAACTCGATGGATTTTGTCAATAGGATGAGTTGACCAATTAGGAACAAGGATTTTAGGCTAGTAAATTGATAAGGGGGATTGATTTAAAGTTTTTGGGTTTTTTGGTGGCAATTGGAGGGAGTGCAATTCAGGGTGCGGGGATTGGGCTCAGTTTTCGCAGGTGGGTCTTTGGGGCAAGGTAGGAGTCTATGCTGATGCCTTTAGCTGAAAGAGATGATCAGGGAAGAAAGAGGAGAGGCTAAAGAGGGCGAACAATGAATTTGAATCCTCTCTAGACAGTGGAAAACATAAATTTTAAACAAAATTGAAAGCTGAGCATGGCATGCATGAATTCAAACTTTATCACTTCTTTTGTTTAAATAGCAGCAAGAGATTAAGAAATGGAACACATAAACACACTTACAATAACAGTAGGAAACACACCATCAACATAATAATCCACAAGAATCCACAATGAAGTCTGCAAAACCCTGGCCTTCCTTTTCCTCAAATTGTAGAAAATACAAGTCAAAAATACAATAGCACTTCTCCCTCTAGAGTCCAACCATGAAAATGAGAAAGAGAAGGCATAATATAGAAGGTCAAACCTCTTCCCCCACCTCTAGGGGTCGAGCTCAGCTTGCTAGGAGCTGTTACAACTAATTCTAAATCAGTCACTAGATAATAGGTCAGCACAACAACTTGCCTCTAAAAGTTAGGAAGCCTATCCATGCATTAAATATTCACTATTTACATCAAAAAAGCTTCTAGAAGAGGTAAAAAAGAGTAAAAGTATCTAATGCCATGAAATTTACACAAGAATCCATCAATTACATGCTCAAATAATCAACCCAAGTGAAAAAAGTGATTTGCTGGCCGAACTAGTAAAAAACTGGCAAATTTTGCTTGACTGGTCGCACCTTTTGGCAGCGCTGTTTGAGGGCCTTCCCAGAGTCCAAATCAGGTGCAAGATAGCTCGTTGGAAAGGTCTGGAAGTCTACTTTCCAACCCAACCGGAATTTCTGAATTTGGAGTTGATTTGACCCCTCAAAAATCAAATCTCCCAAGACTGATTTCTGCAACTCAAAAAAGGGGCAGAAAGTCAAAATTTGCATGTATTTTGAGCTTTTGGGTGACCAAATCTTCACAAAATTGGAAACCCTTCCATAGGCAAGTGTACTTTTGCATGACAAATCCAACCATGTAGAGTTTTCCCCGTTCCAAGCTGTATCCACGACTGGTCTCGTACGGGGTGAGACCACTCGAGTGGCCAAAACCTGTAAAATTCCCAAAAATGCTAAAAATGCCTCAAAATTCTCAAAATCTCTTGGGTTTGCTGCTGGGAGGAAGATAATGAGTACCATGGTGAGTGAGAGAGGCCTCGGCCAAGATACTGAGCGGGTTCGTTTTCTTCCTTCCTTTGGGAGCCTTGGTCAACGTTCTTTGAAGAATTTTCATCTTTGCCTTGCAAACATGCATTCTTGCCCAATAATGATTTTTCATGTTTCTTAGCAACTTCTTGTTCCGATTGGCCTTAGCCAATAGCTCCTCTAAGTGTGTGTTGACTCGGATAAGCATGGATTCCCTCTCTTTGGGCAGCAAGTGACCGGGCCTCCTACGGTTGATGACTCGGTCACTTCGAATTCTCCATAGCTCGTCCAATTCCTTCTCATCCTCCAACTGTTTGTTTCGCTGCTCCAAATATGTGATTACCCATTTTGCCCTCAATAATTGTGTTTGCAGCGAATGAATCTCGGTGCTTTGCTCTCGGATGATATCCTTGAGCTCTGTGCTAGGAGAATCAATGTCGAGATCAATAACCGGAGCACCAAACACTCTCTCCTCAATCATGGGCTGCTTGCCCCTCTCTGCTACCTGTGCTGCTGTCGACAACGAGGCCCCATGTGGAGATAACACTCGCTGATCTGATGATGACGACGAGACCCCTTCCACCTGCTATGGAGAAAATACTCGTCGAGCTGCTGCAAACAAGGTCCTATGACCTCTCTGATATGTACACTGTAGTGGGGAAACAACATGTGTCGGCACAATAATCTCTGCCTGGCGTGATGGACCTCCCTCCTCATGAATGGGCTCTGGCTCTAGCTGTGACAATGATGACGCTGTAAAGACCTCATGAGAAATGAAGTCTGCCCATGAGATGCCCTGCTGTCTCAACTGATAAAAAACCACAAGCTGAATGAGACCATGATGGCACAAACTCCTATGCTGCTGGGATGGGGACTGCCTCTGAAATACGGATGACATCCTCTGAATGTCCTGGAAGAAGAAAACCGGGATGTTCATCATCCTCACCCTGGTAAAGTGCATCAACATGCGAATATGACAAGAGAAGACCTGTGAAAATCTTCCCTCTCATGTAAAGTACTGCATGATAAGCCTCATGATCAAAGCATACTCCGCCCGGAGGAATCTGAAAGGAAAGACCCCTGACAAGTGGCTCACAAATGAGGGCCTGACATATGGCTCAAAAAAGATAAAATCTAGCAATTTGCACTTGGGCCACACTTCTCCTACATTCGGTATCCCGGTAGCCTCTGAAATCATCTCTTGAGATAGTACAAAATTCACCCCTGCAAGAGTGACCTGCCCATCATGAAGATGCAAAACAAATAAACGTGCCAACTCGCTATGATGCTGAATCTGAGCAAGCCTCTCACAGAACTGAAAACATGACATGTACTGAAAACCATTCATTGCCAAAGGACAAGCCTGCAATGC